>JAYMFT010233879.1:0-11151 GCA_038088735.1 Panulirus argus
AAGCTAAGTGGATGACGAGAGAGAGAGAGAGAGAGAGAGAGAGAGAGAGAGAGAGAGAGAGAGAGTTTTATGTTGAAGGCTCCAGTCACGGATAAAAATCCACATCAAGGCCGGGCCCCAATTGAAATACAGAGAGAATTAAGAAACGGAAAAAGAAAAGACAAAGGAAGGAACGAATGATACCAAAAACATAATCAACAGAATGAACCCGAGAAATAGGTAATTTCCACAGAGAAAGATTAAGAAAGGGGCTACAGGAAGTCAGATGCCCTTGGCAGTCATGGCAACTGTATATACCCTCCCGGCGTGATCCTGAGGCCAGCAAGCGCCATACATAGAGTGAGTGTACGTGGTACTTTAATCATACTCACCACCTGAAGGTGTTAAAATTTGCGGATGGTGGGTGTAGTTAGACGCTGATGGCTTCAATATTCCTGGTAAGGGACAGGCCCAAAGCCCAAACAGTCAACCAACCTGGGACCAGGGAATCAATTACATGTATATTCTGACCAAATCACAGAACAATATTCCCCGGCTTGAACCTCTAGGGAGCTGGACGCAACGAACCCTTGGGCATGATGACCTGACACTGGACCTTACCAATGGATCAGGTTCAAAGGCCTGTCTATCATACCCACAGAACCATGCCGATGTGCTTAGGGGGTCACATAAGACTGTCAAACGTACAGAAGAGATTTCAGATGTGAAAACGCAATTAGATACGCTCGAAAGAAAAATATTTTCTAAAAACACCACGGGAACTTATATCAACTTTATTGCTGAGCTCTTTCTCTCATAGACTGAAGTTTTTCTTTCATCCCATATAATTACAAATGGGTGTGTCTGGCTCTGATATATATATATATATATATATATATATATATATATATATGGATCGGGGCTCGATTCTCGGGGCATAGTGGTATATAGCTTATATATAAATATACGTACATGTGCCAAGGTTATAATCAACTGGGGTTCCTGTATCTTCAGTCACGATAACTTCCAAGTTTACCGAAAGCCATTTTGAACATACTTAAGAGTTCCCCTCAAGTTACAACAGTTTTAAGACGACCATGGTGAGACCTGAGCATTAACTTATAGGCTCGAGACCTGAACTTTTACACTGAATAAGCAGATTTTTCGGGTATCTCCAAAATGTCTGAGATTTATGCCATTCCGAGTCACACTCTTTGAGCTGTGCCGCCAGTCACCGGCATCTAAAACCTCTTTTCGTGTTTTATCTCTGTTAGTGACAGCTCAGAATGTGTTTAGTCTTAGCCTTACGCATGCTCTTTTGGTTTTTTACTGAAACTCCAAGGAATGTTTAGAAAATTCTTATTTCGAAACATTAGAATGCTCAGGAAACGTTTATTGAAAGCCCTGAATAACGCTATATAATCATGTCTAAGGAATGACTGTAAATGTTTTGCCCTTGTTACAGCAGGGTAGCTGGTACATAAAATGATTACGTAACTAACAACTCGTGTCAGAATTTTTGGCTCCAAGAGAATACGACAAACAACACACATCTCATTAAATCAAGAACGAGAATTCCTGTTTCTATTTAACATCAAAATATAAGTTAATTAAGCTAACATTAATGACGATGATAACTGACATAATCATAAATTACTGTTGCATAAAGCGGATTGTTGCCTACACTGCACGTTCACCAGGGTAAATGTTACCGGACTCCGCATGCAAGTGACTTCACCGCGAGTGGGAGGTTACCTTTAACGAGGCTGTGCTATCGTTAATGGACGGGAAGGAGTACAGTCTCGTCAAGGACCATCTTGCTTCAACGTAGTCCATCAGTTCCCTGCTTCTGCGTGGAGAGCAGCTGCACGACCACCAATAAAGGGGTTCTAACATAGTCCAATAATAATGATTATCACCTGGCTTGTAACGGATGAAGTCCATCGCTGCGTCTTAAAGAGAATTTATCGAGAAGACAGGTTAAATCAAGTGAGACCCTCTATACATAAAGCCTCGTGCAACCTCAAGTTACTGACGGCATCAAGAATTGCCTTTCCCTCTACAACTAACTACCCTCTGCACTCTGCTAATGATATATGACTTATTTTCATACTTTCCATATAATCATGTTACAAAAGTGTATGGACTCTTGTTGGACATATGTACTCTAACATCCCGAGAACTCATCTAAATAACATCCCGAGAACTCATCTAAATACGGAATAAATCGGCAAACGTTCTTGGATGGGAAATTCCCCCCATAAACTTACATGACGCGAGGCAACTAATGCCGAATCTGGTGAATTTTCACCTCACCGAATACCACTCTCGGTCTATAACAATTCACAAGTAACAGTGCTGTTCTCGCCCACACTCAATTGCCTATCTCGACTTTCATCTCATAAATCTTACTGTTTTTTTAAATCAGAGAATGACCCAAGTAAAATCTGAGTCATGTAAGATTTAACATGTAACTTAACCCCTTGAGCATTCTGGTGCAACCCTTGGTCATGGCGGTGTGACCTCTGAGCTGACCCAAGGGTCGTACTGTCATGTTCGTGAGGTTAAGAACATACTCGAAAAATTCTCATCACAAGAACATTATTCCCGGCCATACCATAATTCAAAATACGTGCCACAACACCCTTATGAAATACGTTGTTATCAGATTTCCCGTTAAGGGAAAATAATAAAAATAATCTGCAGAGTTGTATGCCACAATGTTTCCAAAATAAATGTCATGAATCTAAACTTCCCATTAATCAGCACTCCTGACATGACATTTGAAAAAAAAATGCTAATCAATATGCAAATTTACGAACGTTACCCCCAAAATGTAATCAGTTCGTCACCTCTACAGGGAATACATACAGAGTACCAAGTTTATATCGTGTGTGTTCTTGACTCATTGTTTTAACCAGACTGACTTATTACACTGCCACGTCAACGGCAGCAATGGTCATTACCGGCAGAGTTCATTTTTTAAGTAACCAAAATATCTCAAACTACAATAGTAAAAATAATGTCGACAAAAATGTATCTAAAAACAGACAAACGCAGACTACAGCAACTCCCGCATACACTTTTGTAGTGGCGGTATATCAAATATGGCAACAAGCCTCCCACACATGGCAACCCCAGGCAAAGTTAATCCCCTTAGCAACCACCCTCCACTGGCGCATCGGCCATATACATAGTGATAGTGTATGGTAGTGTTGAGATTATCCTCAACACCTGAAAGTGTTGCAGATTTTTCGGTTGAAGGATGTAACCCGACGTTGGCGGCCTTAAAGATCTTTGTAGTTGATGAGCCTAAGCTCAACCAACCAACCACTGGCGCCGGGGAGACCTCCAACACCTAGCCTTACAGCTAACAAATACAACAGTGTCATTACTACTACCCGCAGCAAGGCCATCATCACTAGCATCATCTAGGGGTAACGGTAAAAAAAAATCAATCATCGTAAACAAGAGCAGCGTTTAATAAACGACCACGAAGGGTAGGAACAGCAAAAATAAAACAGGAATAGCAGCATGATTAACGACAAACAGTAAGCTGCTGGTGGGAGCAGTGGTAACGTCATACTGAGGTGGGACAGATGCAGCGCTAGCAAAACCACCAGCAATAACAGCAACATCAAGTAGCACAAACAGTGAAGACACTATCCCCAAGATTTGCAGGAGTAGCAGATACAAGCTGGGGCGAAAACAACGACTACAGCATCACCGACCAAAACACCCAGTGGAACAGCATGATCAAGCAGTGACAGAGGTCATGCGTGGGGGCAACAACAGAAGTGGTGGGCCGAGGGAGTCGGCCGGGCAAACGGGACCGGGACCGGGACGGGGGGAACCTATGCCACCCTTCCCGGCCCCCAGCAACCGTCATCTTTCAAAACTCTAGTCACATCCAGAACCCCGCGCGAAGAATAGCCCTCCTCATCTTCTAAAATAAACCCCGGCTCACAGTGTTGCTGGCTCTGGATGTATCACTAAGAGGATAGTTGCCAAGTACACGATGGCATGCGGTACACAGGACACGGCTCTCACTCTTACTTCCAAGAGTATCTCTTCGCTCATTCCTCAGTTCCCTATCGCCAATATATATATATATATATATATATATATATATATATATATATTAATAAATTTCATCGATGAAAAGGATATAAGGATGACGTGGGAGTTTACAGTTAGGAAACATACATTACTGCAGATGAGCGTGATATGAGGGAGGAGAGGCCGACGTAGTGGGGGTCGGGCAGGGGGGGGGATGGCGGGGGGGATTGCTGGCTGCTCGATAACCTCGCCGCCCGCCCCGCCCCGCCCCCGTCCCTCATGCCAGCTGACGATCCTACTGAGGGACCCGCCTCCCTCCCCGCCCACGCCCGAACTAGGTCACGCTCACTCCCTCCAGCTCGTCCGTCAACCGTGAGCACCACCACCGCTTTACTCCTCAATATACCACGATTGGGAAGAGAGGGACGAGTGCCTGGCAAGAGTACTACGACGAGGTTCTGCCTGAGGCAAGCATAGTTTACCGAATATCACGCTTGATTCACAGCGGTACTGTCTTCCGCCGCTACACTTCTTCTGTGTGGTTGGGTCAGAGTGGCGCTCACCACACGTCTCGCTTAACGAATGATACTTTCTGCCGCCATAAACATTCATCTGTAACCGATTATTAACTTTCTTTTTTAGTATTCAGCGATTCCATACACGCTTCTTATTTCTTTTGTAGTTAAAACTTTTTCTGCTGGAGAGAGAGAGAGAGAGAGAGAGAGAGAGAGAGAGAGAGAGAGAGAGAGAGAGAGAGAACCTACAACGACATTTTAGTAAGCGGCTGGACAAGTGTTGAGTTCAGGGCACGTTATGCTTGACGAATACTACTGTTTCTCCCGCCATCAAATTATTATCTATCCCAGGATGTATTTCAACCGTAGATCAAGCCGTCTTCTAAGTGCTTCCTTAAGCAGTTTCAACCATGTTTCGTATTTCCACAGGTAGTACAATGAGTAGTCTTTCTACATTTTTGCAGAGCTCTCACATATTTTCGTCTGACACGTTTGTGGCATATTCAAAGGTGTTCTTGCAGACTTACTGTTTCTTCCTTGGTGAGAAAACATTTGGGTTCAGTGCCTTGTCCTTTAACCCTCAATTTCTTGCTACGCGTACGTCATCCAGTAACTTTCTCTTCGATCTAAGCAGTAAAGACTGAGTTCACTCAACCTCTTATGGTGGTTCATTTACTACATCCCCTTGCTTTGTTGATGAAGTGCTTTTCAGTGTTACTTCCATTTGTACGGTTTTGTGACCATACGACATAGTTTTCAATTTCGCGACTTATGTACACATCAAACATTTCTACCAATAGTATTTCCGTCTCGTGTCGAGAAAGTTCTCATTATCATACCATTCATCACTTGGCTCGACAGTGCTATCTTCTGAATTTGCTCTTTGAATTCCAGTGTATCCTTTATGATGACTCTTATGTCTCCGAACGTTTGCTTCCCTTGCCATCATTTTCCCCGTCGGGCCTCCTCAGTTTATTGCTAATTGTTGCCTGACTTATGTGCTCAAATCCGTCCTTGTTAAACTCCAACCGGTTCACTTCCATCTGTATACTGGATCTGAAGTAATTTTACATCTCGTTTTAATCAGCTTCAGATCCGATCATTTTCCTTACTTCATTGTCACTAGCACAGCACTGACTATTGCTTTCTCATAGTTCTCTGCCGACGTCTGACATTATCTTAAGAGAAAACTGTGGCTATCACAGTTCACACTGGTACCACCGATAAATGTTTATCAAACAATGTTCCATTTCCTAATGTCGTGATTTTTTGTTTATTAAAAACCCCTTGATCCACCTTCCTATATTACCCTTAATGTCTTGTTTCGCTACTTTAGTAAAATTCTGTGGTTTACTTTGACAAAGGTCTTAGCAAAATCGAGGTTACTTATTCAATATACTTGAGAGAAACACACTCCCGCCTTTTGACGAACAACATGAAAAGCCAGACTCAAATGGAACCAAAATACTGCGGGCGAGCCGGCAGCTGAGGCGGACGCCGCGGGACGCCCCAGAGCCCAGCGGGAAGGCGGCGCCGGTGGGCTGCACGAGCCAGGTTACAGTAGCCCACGGATAACACGCCATCATCTGCTATTGTCCACACAACTCCACGATGGATGGATGGATGGATGGATACTCACGCTACGTGATCATCCCACAACCTCCCAGAGATACTGCAGCACAACGGTACGATCCTTGAGCACGATCGACCTGACTCTTTCAGGGTCAGGTGAAAGGTCATCCCAATCAAACCCCAGGGTCGAACCGTCGCGCCCAGAAGGGTTAGCAATATCTCATTCCTTCTCTCACGAAGACCCGTTCCGACGACATTCTGGCACGCAACATTCACCAACTTTCATTGATCTTAAAGTTTAAAATTAAAGGTAATATATTGATCATAACACCCCCCCCCTTCATCTTCGCATGGTGCCACAAGCTTATCAAAAAATAGGTCTCTGGCGCACTGAAAATACAAATCTGAATATATATATATATATATATAATGTGTGTGTTACACTAAAACATCATATATCACGACGCAAGAAAACAAAAGACGTGTTCCCCTTTAAAAGACGCGTTTCTCAAACGTTTTATTTCCGAGATGTGGTCGGTGGGTAGGTAGGGCTGGAGGGTGAGGATGAGGAGGGGGGGTGGTGAGATTCTGAACCAATGGAGGAGCCAGACTAAGCCGGTCTCGTTCAGGGTGATACGGACACACAGATGAACGCATAAACATTAAAAGCGTGTAATCACAAAAGTAAGTGAACATAATATACACACGCAAAACACAGATAAAATTTATGAACGCAACGAGATAAATACATACATGCATACAAATATACATGCCAAACACACTTAAGTCATATACACATCTTCCACTACATAAACACACACCTTCAAGGGATCGACCATCCCTCACTCCCATATAATATCGCGAAATGTATCATGTTCACACCATAACGGGAAAAAAAAAACTAAGCCCAGTATCCTTGATTCCTCTGTGACCAAGTACTGTAGAAATGACGGTATAGCGTCAATTATCTATGGCCCTTTGTTTCTTGTCCCAGGCCGCCCACCACCAAACTAATCCTTGCCCCTCACGTGAGGATTGTCTGGTGGCCACATTGTGGACGATCCCGCTGCAATCCATACTCGAGGTCCTGCCATCACAAAATTTCCAAAGACGACTTAGTGTAACCTTGAAAATAAGCTTACCCATCAGCTTATTCAGCGAACTTAAGCAAGCCTTTTCTGAAGCGAAAACGGTTGCCAACGCCTCTTTCGCTGTCAGGATATATTATCAGGATATTATATTTATCTTTCATTTCTTAATTATGGACTTAAAGTGACTATGAACAAAGTTAGAATTACCCACTGCTGACAGTAGAGCGTGTGGCGTCCCACTATTTTGAAGACCCCCCCCCTCCCCTGCGCCATTCCTTCAGCCGACGTCTTAACGGCAGCAACTGTATAATGTGAACGAGGACAAGTGACCCATGGAGACCTTCCTGCCTCCTTCAACCTCGTCAAATGCTTGTACTTCTCATCAATATCATCAAACAACTCAATGAAAAAAATACAGTAATTAATAAACCATTACATAATACAATCAATGACGCATTAATCATAAAAAGGCAGCCACACGGAACAAAGGGAGGGTGTAAAGTATACCAAAAATAACGTCATAACACAATGACTTCATCAACCCACAAGTTAAAACGGTAATATTCAAAAGATCTTTTCACTTCCCACCTGACAATAGAGATAATTAAACAAAGCAGTTTATCACAAGGGATGGTGACAATGGCTCGTGCCGTGGACCACTTCACAGAATCCTGCGTTGGTTTTCATGGTGTAGTCCCTGCTATGCAGTGTCTTCTCCAACGGTGTAGTAGTTCTGCCGACATCGTTGCATTCATGGGCAATGGTCAGCAAGACTCGTTAGGAAAAAAAAAATACAGCTCCTGGCTAACAAGGGCTCTTTAACATGACTGGTAAACAACAATGGAGGGCGTTGTCTAATTCTTTCCAGAGATCAACTTGGGGAGAAGGGGGATGGCGGGGCGTCCAGTTCTTTTTCCCTACAATTCCGGAAATAATAAACTCGAGGTTTAAGATCTCTCTCAAATGAGAAAAATTTTTTTCTCAATGGCTTTAACTTGCACATTCCGTCATGCTTTTCACTGCCATCAAACTGAATGTAACAAGTCAACACTTTCCCTACAAAGGATAATACAACAACCACACGGGAGCTTTCCTTACTTCTATATGAAGAAAGGTGCTGGGAAAACACCAACAGCATCTGGTGCAACAGTATATTTTCGACTGCCTTTACAGAATCGGTTGGGGTTCGGAAATCAGGTTTGCTACCATTACTGTTCTGATTAAATACAGGATCAAAAAAAAGATAAAGCCAACGTATGTGGATAGTGTCAATCCTCATTACAGTACTTCAATTATTTCTCTACCAATGTCAGCGGAGAAATTCACTTTTCATCTTATCTAACGGCATGGCTTTGAATTTTCCAAGTGTGATTTTAACATAATACTCTTTCCTATTTGTTAGACATACAGGAGCTCTTTTTTCTTGCTACTTCTTTAGATTTTCCTGTTAATGATAAAAAAAAAAAAATCTGAGAATTATGGTTGCTATCTGGTTCCTCGGTCCACAACGGGAACTCTCTCAGCAACCCAAGCGTGCTCCTCGCTAGTTCCCGTGTCAGTGGAACAGCTTTCTGAGAAACTCGCAACCTATCATTACGTTTCTCAAGGCAATGCACTCCGCTCACGCTTTTCGTGATGTTCCAGTCTATGACTGGCAGTTCCTAGATTCACCTTCTCAATCAAATCTCTTGCTACAGAAGTTATCTTCGTTCATTCACATGAATTTACCGAAGAAGCTCTGTTTAATGACAAGCATGAGTACGGTGTCCCTGATGTAGATTATATCCGAGTCACACATGTTTGTAAAACCGAGACTTAACAGTCTCCTCCCTTCGGCTTGGATTAGTGATTTTCTGAGTCAAGAGAGATTGCCACAGAAAATGGATACGAAAGAAGCATATCCTCGTTCATCTGTGGTGCTCTATGAAGAACTGCATGGAAAGAGTTCCAAATTACTTCGGTATACTAACACTGCTGTTACTCCAAATAGTCCAGACACATTATACCTGCAGGTCTGTATGTAATTATCTCCAAGACCTGCGAGACCTGTTCAATTCACCAGGAGACCTGGAGAGAAAACTCAGAGTTGAAATCACCGCTGATAACAGGATTTCCCGTCATGTAAGGTCATTTCAGCCTCACGCAAGAACTCAGGGTTGAAACCCCCAGCAATGAGGATATGTATATCACTGTATATGAAATGTGGCACAGATACCTAAGCCATTTGTTACATCCATAACAAGGGACACACCAGCAACTTCTGAAGGAGATTAACACAGCCAACACTCGAAGACAAACAGTGATACATAATAGCAATTCTTTCATTAATCTCTTGGGTGCGACGATTCGACCCTTGGGTATTGTCTAATGACGTCTGACCTGATCTTCAGAGACAAAGACCAAGCCATTAGTGATACTCACAGGTCGTATCGTTGTACGGCTAATGGGTTAGCGGATTACAAATGACACCAAAGACACAAGCACAATTTACTTCACCATGAGGCATGTCCATATCTGGAAGAAGGGATGAACTTTCAACAGACCTGCATGTAACTGAACTCCCTGGACATGAGCCAGCACTCCTGCAGCACCAGTAAATACCGGTGAAGGACAAGACCACTGATATGGTCAACATAAGGGGGGTCTGAAGCCTTAGCTGCAGGAGGACACAAGCTTTGGGTTATCAGTATGTACCACTGAGGATTTCCTTGTAGTAACTGGTTTTCGCTCTCCCAGATCCAAGCTAGGACCCTTGGATTCCCTGGCCTCATCTCAGTTACATTTATGATCTAAATGCGTGCTTTGTATGCACCTGTGCGTTACATTGTTCTTTATATAAACACCCTCAGCATACAATAAGATACATAAGCATTTCTTTTCTTTATCGGGAATAACTTTTCGACGGGAGACGAACTCGAGGCCAACGCTCTCCATTATCCATAACATAACATCATTGACTGGTATTTAAGACCAAATATTTACCAGCATAACTGAAAGCAAGGTAAGTCGTGTGTCAGGTCGTTCACCTAGGACTTAATAACACCATAATCGTCATCACCATCAACAGCAGCAGGATCGGGGCTGAGGAGCGTCCCTAGTGAGAGAGTGAGAGGAAGCCACTCAGCGTTCTGGTGTCTCCACCGGATGTGGAATTTACCCGAAGCTCGGCGTGGCATCCCATCCACACAATCTGTCCCTATCATTGTGGTTCTCCGTAATCTAGTTTGAAGAGGCGGTCTTCCACTTCACTTACGTGTCAATGTATATATAAAAAAAAAAAAGCTCGAAAGAGGGGGAGTGCGTTGTGTGTTATGATTTTCTATTGTCTCCGCCTGTTTCTCAGCGGCGTATGATGTGCTTTGTGTCAAAAAATGTTGATAACGTGTTCAGGCACTGTTTCTTCCTAATAATAACCACTAAACTATCAGTCGACAGAAATAACAATCGCAGCTATTTACCCACACTCTCTCGACCCCGGCGTTATTTTGACGTAACTCTAATGCAAGAAACATGAAGACAATTGAAGAATCCACTGCCTCTTACTTGAGACTTTTCCCCGTGAGTAAAACCAACAAAAGTTTGTATTACTGTTGAACCTTACAACTTGGGCACTGACTATCGCTTAAACGTTGAGCACCGCATAATCTAAGGTCAAATGTGAAATCTGGCAGAAGCCATTGCGTGGAACCCATCGGCAATGGCTTTCAACAGTGAGCCACGTACCTCAAGATTGTGTGGCCCAAACATACTGTCGCGTCAGTCCGACGCTAACAGTGGCCGTCCCTGTTGAGCTCCTCCTACGTAAACTAAACTAAACGAATAAATATAAATACCTGATATATTATATATATATATGTATATATATATATATATATATATATATATATATATATATATAAATCGAGACGAGAGGCAGGTATGGTTTGACTTGTCTC
>JAYMFT010233890.1:0-24918 GCA_038088735.1 Panulirus argus
TATATAGATATATATATATATATATATATATATATATATATATATATATATATATATATATATATATATATATCAGTATCTAACTATCAATTTGTCTATCTATTGACCTCCAAATCTATCTATAGTTCAGCATTTTCATTTATTTTTAAAGATCTTTTCTTCACTGCAGATTCAGTCAGTGGCACGGTCAGCGCCAGCATCTCTGCCCCTACAACACTTGCTATAGCTGGTCCATCATTACAAATGGAAGCTGACCTATCGTTCCAAGAGGAAGGTTTGCCAGAACAATTGTCCGACTAGGAGGATCTGGAAGAAGCACATCATAGGGTGGCAGATGCAGGTCGTATGGGGACAACCTTGGAACCCTCAGCTGGGACACCGAAAAGGAGAAATTAACCGAGAAAGAAAGATGAATCCTGAGCTGCTGCTCTTCTCAGGAAAGTAATGGAGTTGGATCAAATTCTACATGACATACAAGTATCCTATTTAATGGAGTACCATAAGCGTCAAATGACAATCCTTGATTTGCACATGCGCTACTGGGAGAGGCAGCTTCAAAATATAAATAAATGACATCATACATGTTGATTGCATCATTAAAAAGGAATCAAGCAGATTTGTCAGACACGAACAGTTTCGTCGACTACCATGCTATGAGTCGTTTATCAAGTGGTGGTCCTCTACATGGTTTACAGTCTTATCCCCAGTGATGGTTTCCATAAGCTTAACAACTACAGACGTTAAGGTAACTGACCGATAATTTCCGGGCAGATATTTTTACCATTTTTGAGTATCGGTGTTACAATGGCAAATTTCCACTCATCTGGAACATTTCTTAGACACATTTCAGTGTCCTCGGACAAAGCTTACCGGTGCCTACTGTTATATATTTACTCTCATTCTATTTGGCGTTGATGGTATATTGCCATGTTATTTCAGTATGTTGCAAAACGTTTCTCCCTCTTAGCACTGGAATTAGATTTGGGACACAAGTTGTATTTTCCATTGCAAATACAGATGAAAAAAATAAAATTATTCAGAATCTTTGCCATGGCTTCTTTGTCTTGAATGAAGTCACCATTTTCTATGATTAATGGCCCAGTTCATAGGGTAATGAATCTCTTACTTCTCACACATCTATAAATCTCTTTAGGGTTTCTGTTAGTTTCCAGCAATATGCGCTTCATACTGAAGTTTGCTTTAACGTGTAAGCCTCTTAGAATCTTTATGCAAATTTACATAATTTACTCCGTCATGTTGTTTATTTGTCTTTGAGTTTCTTATGTGCTACTTTCTTAGACAACGAGCACTTCTGTATGTCACTTATCCACCTCCTCGGCTTCGTTTTGAAACAAGACCGTCTTATACACACTGGCACATATGTCCCCTCCACTATGCTGTAAGTATTACTGGATCTTTTTCAAGCTACGTCCATATCGTCTTTATTAACGATATCATCACAGGTTTGCCTGTCAAGGGCAGTGCGAAGACCACTAAAATCTGCGCGTCTAAAATCTGGTATGTTTTCTCGGCTTTCGTATAGACTAGCATAACAGGCTATGTTGAACGTTACCTTAAGTGATTTGCCCATGGCCACTTGCACCAAACTTTTCCCTCACTTCGACATTATGAAGGAGATCCTTAGTCGCAGCAAGAACTAAATCTATGCTTTTTTTAGCTAACTGTGTCATGGCGTTGTCAGACAAATCTCGATAAAGCCCACACCTTGATTGTTAAAATTTCCTATTTCGATTGAGTCTTATTCACTACAACTGCTAACTGCTCATAAAGTTCTTCGTCAACCTCTGGTGTCTGTGCTGGAGGCCTATAAACTAATCATGGTGTTATTTTCTTGCGAAACTTATCTTAAATTTTTAACAAAAATCGAGCTGATTTTATCAAGTTACAGCATTTTTCAGTATAGGAATAAGATGTGCTATAACGCAGAGCAAGGCACCACCGCCTTCCTTATTCTCCCTATCACTGTTATAGAAAGTGTAACCAGGAATTGCATATTCGGCGAGGAAATCTTTATTTCTGATATCTAATCGAGATTCCGAAATGCCACTCTTATAATTTTCGTCCAAATCAATTATATCTAACTGATTTTTTTTCTCTTACGAACGCTCCTCGCATCAACATAAAATATTTTGATGTATGACGGAGATCTTTCATTATTGGTGTGTGTGTGTGTGTGTGTGTGTGTGTGTGTGTGTGTGTATGTGAGCAACAGTGGGACTAGAGTGTCTGTCTACCAGAACTTCAATTTGATCTGTCCTGCCGTGTTCGCTACGTGCCATGTTCTTTGCATCTGCCTGGAAAGTGACTTCAAACTGCCATATTCTACTTTTTCCCTACCTGTACTTGCCTGTTTCCAGCCCACACTAGCTCATCTGCCCAGCTATTAACCCTAACTGTATGGTGACCCCTGCTACCCAGGAAGTGACTGTTTGCTGCCCCATTCTTACCAGCATTTGATTTCTGACCTTTAGTTGTACTTTGCCGTGACCCCTATCACATCCAGTCCCTCTTTCGACTGTTCCACATCCATTACTTTAGAAATAAAAAAAAAAGCTTAATACACCATACTCCTTGATAAATGGAGCCCATCCCTAACATACATAGCAATCTCTCCGTAAAAAAAAAAAGAACTAGTTTTCTAAGAATGGCACCTTGTTTTGGTTACAGTTCGTAAGGCATGCATCCAGTCTTTAGAAAATAAAACTGCTGAAGATTCAATGCCACATCCGTTTTTTCCACACAATGATAGAGATTATCGATAGCGTTATGAATTGGGCAATCAGGGAGGTAAATGCAAGGGTCCCAGAGAAAGAGACGAGTGTACAGTCTGTAGGGGGTGAAGGTGGCCTAGGAAGTGAGCCAGTTGTTTGCTTATGGCACAGCACTAGGGGGCGGATTCGAGTGAGAAACTGCAGAAGTTGGTGTCTGAGTATGGGAGAGTGTGTGAAAAGAGAAAGTGGGGAGTAAGTGTGAATAAAAGGAAGGTTATTGGGTTTAGAAGAGTTGAGGGACAAGTTAGTTGGGTTATGAGTTCAAAGGGTGAAAATTTGGAGGAAGTAGAAAGCTTCAGACACCTGGGACTGGATATGACAGTAAATGGAGCCATGAATGTGGAAGGTATTCATAGGGTGGATGAAGGGGCAAAGGTTCTGGGAACATTAAGGAATGCGTGGAAAAATAACTCATTATCTTGGAGGGTGAAAATGGATGAGTTTGAAGGTAGAGTAGTCCCAGCGATGTTGTATAGCTGCAAGCATGGGCTATAGATGAGAATGTGTGGAAGAGGGAGGATGTGTTTGAAATCAAATGTCTGAATGTGGTGTGAGATGGTTTGATCGAGTGAGTAATGTAAGGGTAAGAGAGATGTGTGGTAATGAGTGTGGTTGAGAGAGCGGAAGAGGGTGTGCTGAAATAGTTTGGACAAATGGAGAGAATGATTAAGGAGAGGTCGACAAAGAGGATATATGTGTCAGAGGTGGAGGTAACAAGGAGAAGCGGAGACCAAATTGGAGATGGAAGGATTGAGTGAAAAAGATTTTGAATGCTCGCGGCCTGAACATACTAGAGGATGAAAGGTGCGCAAGGGATACAGTGACTTGGAACGATGTGCTATACTGGGGTCGACGTGCTGTCAATGGACGAATCAAGGCATATGAAGCACAGAGGTAAGCCACAGAAAGGTGTGTAAGGCCTGGTTGTGGATAGAGGGCTGTGGTTTTGGTGTATCATACATGGCAACTAGGGGATGGATGTGAGCATATGAGGCCTTTCTTCGTCTGTTCCTGGCGCTAACTCGTTATTGTGGGAATCTGGGAATAAGTTACAAAAAAAAAAAAAAAGAACCACATAAAGTCACAGTTATAAAAGCAGCTTTCATGCAGGCATGAAAGTAATGAACACTTACGCTAAAGACAGGTTTAGACTCAAGCTCATCCTTTAGCTGAATTCCAACAATATACTGCCATGTCTTGTGGGCAGATACCAGACGCTGAATCTTCTAGTTATTACAGTAAGAACTGTCTGAACTCCAGGTGCCACTGGGCTCCAATACTGGCGAAAGGGGTTTATAGTACGGCCCCATGTGGCTAAGAATATATGTTGCAAAACTGATAACCATTTGAACTACCTGAAGTATACATGAAATGTCCTTAGCCACGGGGGGGTGGCAAGGTAAGAGGAGTGATGCGCCATAACGACTCACCTGGAGCAGCGTTATGTGGCTCAGTAATCGGAGTGACACGACCATAAGGCACCACAACGTCAGAGTCGAGGCGGTAAGTCATCGTCCAGTTGAACACACCAGCCAGTTTCTTGAATTTGGAATAATTGTTTCCCAAAGCTGCAATTCTCAACGTCAAATACAGTTAATTTCAGCTTGAAAGTATCTTCTCTCTGCTATTTCACCTTAACATATTCTTCAGCCCTTAAATTTTTCACTTTAACATTCTTAAGCCCTTAAATGTTTCACCTTAACATTTTCTTAGGCCCTTACAAGCCTCCAAATGGATGATTATGCGAGCTGGGCGATGCCACTAAAAAATAATAGGCATCGAGTTTCTTACCTCAGCTGCAAGGTCTTGCACCAGGCTTGGAGGTGGCTGAGATGCTATTGCATGATAAGTTCCTCCCACAGTTAGGCATCCTCCAACCATGGTAATAATAGCGCATTAGTGTGAGTTCGCTAGCAGAGAAACTGAGCGACTTTTAGATGCATCTACAGACCAGGCGGATGAAGATCCTGCATTATTTTACGATTGTGATCTCTCTTCGGATCATGTGAAGAGTGAATTTATGACCATTGACTCTTTCATCATCAAAAATGGAACAAGATGAGGCAAGGAAAGGCTTTCTACAGAGTGGAGACAGTATTACCAGCAACCTCCTCACCTTGACAACACTATGATCTATTGTGTTAGCTGATAATTTTACATTCTTTTTTTTTATGATTCTGCTGTTATGAAATGAGTTATCAACAAACGACATTGATTATAGCAAGGAAAGATTTATTGTAAAAGAAATAAACATAATAATGAAAAGTTATCAATATTTTGGTGGAGGTGAAATTAGTGCATTGTGTTGAAACATTAGTGCACTGCGTTGAAACATTAGGGTACTGAGCTGAAACATTAGTGCAATGTGTTGAAACATTAATGCACTGCGTTGAAACAATTGATGCACTGTGTTGAAACATTAGTGCACTGCGTTGAAACATCAGTGCACTGTGTTGAAACATTAGTGCACTGCGTTGAAACAATTAGTGCACTGTGTTGAAACATTAGTGCACTGCGTTGAAACATTAGTGCACTGTGTTGAAACATTAGTGCACTGTGTTGAAACATTGGTGCACTGTTTTGAAACATTAGTACATTGCGTTGAAACATTAGCACACTCTGTTGAAACATTAGAGCCCTGTGTTGAAACATTAGTGAACTATTTTGAAACATTAGAGCACTGTGTTGAAATATTAATACACTGTGTAAAAACATTAGCACATTTTGTTAAAACATTAGTACAATGTGTTGAAACGTTAGTACAACGTGTTGAAACATTAGTGTATTCTGTTGAAACATTAGTGCAAGGTGTTGAAAAATTATTGCACTGTGATGAAACATTAGTACAATGTGTTAAAAAATTAGTGCACTGTTTTCAAACATTAGTGTATTGTGTGTAAACATGAGTGCACTATGCTGTAACATTAGTGCACTATGTTGCAACATTAGTGCACCGTGTTGAGACATTAGTGTACTGTATTGAAACATCAGTGCAAGGTGCTTAAACATTATTGCACTGTGATGAAACATTATTACAATATGTTGAGAAATTAGTGCACTGTTTTCAAACTTTAGTGTACTGTGTTGAAACATTAGTGCACTGCGTTGAAACATTAGGGTAGGTGTTGAAAAATTAGTGCACTGTGTTGAAACATTAATACATTGAGTTGAAATATTAGTATACAATGTTGAAACATTAGTGCACTGTGTTGAAACATTAATGAACAGTGTTGAAACATGAGTGCACTGTGTTGAAACATTAGTGCACTGTGTTGAAACATTAGAGCACTGTGCTGAAACTTTATTATATAGTTTTGAAACATTAGTGCACTGAGTTGAAGCATTAGTGCATTGTACTGAAACATTTGTGTACTGTGTTTAAAGATTAGTGTACTGTGTTGAAACATAAGTGCACTATGTTGAAACATTAGTGCATTGTGCTGAAACATTAGTATACTGTGTTGAAATATTAGTGCACTGTGTTGAAGTATGAGGGCACTGTGTTGAAACATTTGTGTACGGTGTTGAAATATTAGTGTACTGTATTGAAACATTAGCGTACTGTATTGAGACATTAGTATACTGTGTTGAAACAATGCACTATGTTAAAACATTAGTGTACTGTGTTGAAACATAAATGCACTCTGTTGAAAAATTTGTGTACCGTGTTGAAACATTAGTGCACTGTGCTGAAACATTAGAACTCTGTGTTGAAACAGTGCAATGTGTTAAAACATTAGTTCACTGTATTGAACAACGGTGCTCTATGTTGAAATATTAGTGTACTGTGTTGAAGCATTAGTACACTGTGTTGAAACGCTAGTGCACTGCCCTGAAACATTAGTACGCTGTGTTGAAACATTATTGCACTGTCTTGAAACAATAGTCCACCGTGTTGAAATATAAGTGTACTGTGTTGAGACATTAGTATACTGTGTTGAAACAGTGCACTGTGTCAAAACATTAGTATACTGTGTTGAAACATTAATGCACTCTGTTGAAAAATTTGTGTGCTATGTTGAAACATTAGTGCACTATGCTGAAACATTAGAATTCTGTGTTGAAACAGTACAGTGTGTTAAAACATTAGTGCACTGCGTTGAAACATTGGTGCTCTATGTTGGAATATTATTGTACCGTGTTGAAGCATTAGTACACTGTGTTGAAACGCTAGTGCATTGCTCTGAAACATTAGTACGCTGTGTTGAAACATTATTGCACTATGATGAAACAATAGTGCACTGTGTTGAAACATTAGTGCACTGTGTTGAGACATTGATGCACTGTACTGAAACATTATCATACTGTGTTGAAGTATTAATGCACTGTGTTGAAACAGTAGTGCACTGTGTTGAAACATTAGGGTACTGTGTTGAAAAATTAGTGCACCATGTTGAAATATTAGTGCAATGAGCTGAAATATTAGTTTACTGTGTTGAAGCATTAATGCACTCTGTCGAAGCAATCGTGCGCTGCTGGAGCATTAGTACACTGTATTGAAATATAAGTGCACTGTGAAGAAACATTAGCGCACTGTGTTTAAACATTAGTACACTGTGTTGAAAGATTAGTGTATGTGTTGAAACATTAACGTACTGTACTTAAACATTAGTGTACTGTATTGAAGCATTTGTTCACCGTGTCGAAACAGAACACTGTGTTGAAACATAATTACACTGCACTGAAACACTGCACTATGTTAAAACATTAGTGTACTGTGCTGAAACACTAGTGCACTATGTTGAAAAATAAGTGTACTGTGTTGAAGCATTAGTGCACTGTGCTGAAACATTAATGCACTGTGTTGAACTATTGTCGCACTGTTGAAACATTAGTGCACTGTGGTGAAAATTAGTATAGGGTGTTGAAACATTAATGCAATATGTTGAAACATTTGTGTACTGTGGTGAAACATTAGTGTACTGTGTTGAAACATTAGTGCCCTGCGCTGAAGCATTAGTGCACTGTATTGAAACATTAGTGTACTGTGTTGAAACATTATTGCACTATGTTGAAACATTAGTATACAGTTTTGAAACCTTAGTGCACCCTGTTGAAGCATTAGTGCACCGCTCTGAAACATTAGTGTCCTGTGTTGAAACATTAGTGCAATATGTTGAAACATTAGTGCACAGTGCTGAAACATTAGCATACTGTACTGAAATATTAGTGCACTGTGTTGAAGCATGAGAGCACTGTGTTGAAATATTTGTGTACGGTGTTGAAATATTAGTGTACTGTGTTGAAACATTAGTGTACTGTATTGAGACATTAGTATACTGTGTTGAAACAGTGCACTGTGTTAAAACATTAGTGTACTGTGTTGAAACATTAATGCACTTTGTTGGAAAATTAGTGTACTGTGTTGAAGCATTAGTGCACTGTGTTGAAACGCTGGTGCACTGCGCTGAAACATTAGTTCGCTGTGCTGAAACATTATTGCAATATACTGAAACATTAGGGTACTGTGTTGAAAAATTAGCGCGGCGTGTTGAAACATTAGTACAATGTGCAGAAATATGGGTTTGCTGTGTTGAAACATTAATGCACTCTGTCGAAACATTCGTGCACTGCTGGAACATTAGTACACAGTGTTGAAATATTAGTGCACTGTGATGAAACATTAGCGCACTGTGTTTAATCATTAGTACAGTGTGTTGAAAGATTAGAGTACTGTGTTGAAACATTAACGTACTGTACTGAAACATTAGTGTATTGTATTGAAAGATTAGTGCACTGTGTTGAAACAGAACACTGTGTTGAAATATTAGTACACTGCGTTGAAACAGTGCACTGTTTTGAAACATTAGTATACTGTGTTGAAACACTAGTGCACTGTGTTGAAAAATTAGTGTACTGTGTTGAAGTATCAACGCACTGTGCTGAAACATTTATGTACTATGTTGAACCATTATCACACTGTTGAAACATCGATGCACTGAGTTGCAACATTAGTGCACTGTGATAGAAAATTAGTATACGGTGTTGAAACATAAATGCAATGTGTTCAAACATTAGTGCACTGAGGTGAATCATTAGTATACTGTTTAAAACATTAGTGCACTGTACTTAAAATTTAGTTCACTACATTAAAAGATAAGAGCACTATGTTGAAACATTCGTACGCTGGTGAAATATTAGCTCACTGTGTTAATATAATATTAGACTGTTTTGAAACATTAGTGCACTGTGTTGAAATATTACTGTACTGTGTTGAAATATTAATGCGCTGTGTTGAAGCATTAGTGCACTGTATTGAAACTTTAGGGTACTGTGTTGAAAAATTAGTGCAATATACTGAAGTACTATTTCACTGTGTTGAAACATTAATATACTCTGTCGAAACATTTGTGCACTGCTGGAACATTAGTGCGCTGTGTTGAAATATCAGTGCACTGTGATGAAACAATAGCGCACTGTGTTTAAACATTAGTACACTGTGTTGAAAGATTAGTGTGCTGTGTTGAAACATTAGTGTACTGTGTTGAAACATTAGTGCACTGTATTGAAACATTAGTGCACTGTGTTGAAGCATTAGTGCACTGTGTCGAAACATTAGTACATTGCTTTGAAACATTAGCACACTTTGTTGAAACATTAGCACACTGTGTTGAAACATTAATGAACTGTGTTGAAACATTTGTGCACTGTGTTGAAACAGTACACTGCGTTAAAACATTAGCACGCTTTGTTGAAACATTAGTCCACTGTGTTGAAACATTAGTGCATCGTGTTGAAACATTAGTGTACTGTGTTGAAACATTAGTGCAAGGTGTCGAAACATTACTGCACTGTGATGAAGCATTAACACAATGTATTAAAAAATTTGTGCACTTTTTTAAAACAATAGTGTACTGTGTTGAAACATTAATGCACTGCGTTTAAGCAGTAGGGTATGTGTTGAAAAATTGGTGCACTGTGTTGAAACATTAGTGCACTGTGCTGAAACACTAGTATATTGTTTTGAAATATTAGTGCGCTATGCTGAAATATTTGTGTACTATGTTGAAACATTAGTACGCTGTATTAAAACATTAGCGAACAGTGTTGAAACATGAGTGCACTGTGTTGAAACATTAGTGGACTGCGTTGAAACATTATTGCAATGTGCTGAAACATTAGTATACAGTGTTGAAACTTTAGTGTACTGTGTTGAAGCATCAGTGCACTGTGTTAAGTGTAGTGTGTTGAAACATTATTCGAGTGTGTTGAAACATTATTGGAGTGTGTTGAAACATTAGTGCACTGTGCTGAAACATTAGTATACTGTGTTGAAACATTAGTGCACTGTATTAAGTATGAGAGCACTGTGTTGAAACATTTGTGTACGGTGTTGAAATATCAGCGTACTGTGTTGAAACATTAGTGTACTGTGTCGAGACTTTAGTGTACAGTGTTGAAACAATGTGCTGTGCTAAAACAATAGTGTACTGTGTTGAAACATTAATCCACTCTGTTGAAAATTAGTGTACTGTGTTGAAGCATTAGTGTACTGTGTTGAAACACTAGTGCACTGTGCTGAAACATTAGAACTCTGTGTTGAAACGCTAGTACACTGCGCTGAAACATTAGTACTGCTGAAGCATTAGTATATAGTGCTGAATCTTTAGTGTACTGTGTAGAAGCATTAGTGGACTTAGTTGAAACATTAGTGTGCTGTGTTGAAACATTAGTGTCCTGTATTGAAACATTAGTGCACTGTGCTGAAACACTAGTATATTGCTTTGAAATATTAGTGCACTGTGCTGAAACATTGGGGTATGTGTTGAAAAATGAGTGCACCGTGTTGAAACATAAGTGTACTGTGTTGAAACATTAGTGTAGTATGTTGAAACATTAGTACACTGTGTTGGATCATTAGTGCACCGTTTTGAAACATTAGTGCAAGGTGTTGAAACATTATTGCACTGTGATGAAACGTTAGTACAATGTCTTGAAAAATAAATTTAGTTTACTGTGTTGAAACATTAGTGCACTGCTTTGAAACATTAGGGTATGGGCTGAAAAATTATAGCACTGGGTTGAAACATTAGTGCAATGTGTTGAAACAATAATATACTGTTTTGAATTATTAGTGCACTGTGTTGAAACATTAGTGCATTGTGTTGAAACGTTAATGAACGGTGTTGAAACATGAATGCATTGTGTTGAAACATTATTGGACTGTGTTGAAGCATCAGTGCACTGTGCTGAAACATTAGTATACAATGTTGAAATCTTAGTGCACTTTGCTGAAGCATTAGTGCACTGGGTTAAAACATTAGTGTAATGTGTTGAAGCATTAGTGTAGTGTGTTGAAACATTAGTGCACTATGCTGAAACATTAGTGCAGTGTGCTGACAACATTAGTATATTGTGATGAAACAGTGCACTGTGTTGAAGTATGAGAGCACTGTGTTGAAACATTTGTGTACGGTATTAAAATATTAGTGTACTCTGTTGAAAATTTAGTGTACTGTGTTGAAACTTTAGTGCACTGTGTTGAAGCACTAGTGCACTGTGCTGAAACATTAGAACTCTGTGCTGAAACAGTGCACTGCTTTAAAACATTAGTGCACTGTGTTGAAACATTGGTGCTCTGTGTTGAAACATTGCTGTGCTGTGTTGAAGCATTATTGCACTGTGGTGAAACGCTAGTGCAGTGCGCTGAAACATGAGCACGCTGTGTTGAAACATTATTGAACTGTGATGAAACAATAATGCACTGGTTTGAAACATTAATGCACTGCGCTGAAACATTACTATAATGTGATGAAATATTAATGCACTGTGTTGAAACATTAGTGCTCTGTGTTGAAACATTAGGGTACTGTGTTGAAACATTAGTGCAGTATGTTGAAACATTAGTACAATGTGCTGAAACATTAGTTCACTGTGTTGAAAAATTAATGCACTCTGTCGAAACATTCATGCACTGCTGGAACATTAGTGCACTTTGTTGAAATGTTAGTGCGCTGTGATGAAACATTAGCAGACTGTGTTCAAACATTAGTACACTGTGTTGAAAGATTAGAGTACTGTGTTGAAACATTAACGTACTGTACAGAACGCTGTGTTGAAACATTAGTACACTGCTCTGAAACAGTGCGCTGTGTTAAAACAGTGTATTGTGTTGAAACATTAGCGCACTGTGTTGAAAAATTAGTGTACTGTGTTGAAACATTAGTTTATCATGCTAAAACATTAGCGCACTGTGTTGAAACATTATCGCGCTGTTGAAACATTTGTGCACTGTGTTGCAACATTAGTGCACTGTGGTGAAAAATTAGTATACTGTGTTGAAACATTAGTGCACTGTACTTTAACATTTGTTCATTGTACTAAAAGATTGGCGCACTTTGTTGAAACATTCGTGCACTGTTGAAACAATAGTGCACTGTGTTGAAACATTAGTACACTGTTTTCAAACATTAGTGCACTGTGTTGATTCATTAGTGCTCTGTGTTGAAACGTCAGTGCACTCTGTTGAAACAGTAGTGCACTGTATTGAAACATTAGTGCACTCTGTTGAAAGAGAACACTGTGTTGAAACATTAGTGCACTGTGTTAAACTATTAATGCACTATGCTGTAACATTAGTGCACTGTAATGAAACATTATTGCAATGTGTAGAAACATTAGTGCACATTGTTGAAAGTTTAGTGCACTGTGTTGAAACATTAATGCACTGTGTTGAAATAATAGT
The DNA here is from genome assembly GCA_038088735.1 of Panulirus argus. Classification (NCBI taxonomy): domain Eukaryota; kingdom Metazoa; phylum Arthropoda; class Malacostraca; order Decapoda; family Palinuridae; genus Panulirus; species Panulirus argus. The sequence continues at coordinate 12,478 of JAYMFT010233890.1, forward strand.
GCACGGCGTTGAAACATTAGTTCACTGTGAAATGACAATATTTCATAGCGTTTAAACATGAATGCACTGTGTTGAAATATTAGTGCAGTGTGTCGGAAAATTAAAGCACTGTGTTGAAAAACTAGTACACTGTGTTGGAGCATTATTGTACCGCGTTGGATAATTAGTGCACTATGCTGAAATATTGTGCAATGTTGTAACATTAATGCACTGTGTTGAAACATTAGTGCACTGATGATACACTACTTCATTGTACTGAAACATTATTGCGCTGTGCTGAAACATTAGTGTACTGTGGTGAAACTTTAGTGCACCATATAGAAAACTTAGTGTACTGTGCGCTATGCTGAAATGTAAGTGCACTGTAGTGAAACTTCAGTGGACTGTGCTGAAACATTAGTTTAATATGTTGAAACGTTAGTGCACTGTTGAAACGTTAGTGTACTGTTTTGAAACAGTGCACTATGCTGAAACATTAGTGTACTGTATTGAAACATTAGTGCACTGTTTTGAAACATTAGTATACTGTGGAGAATCATTAGTGCACTGTCTTGAAACACTAGAACACTGTGCTCAAACATTAGCACGTTGTGTTGAGACATTATTCCATTGTGTTGAAACATTAGTGTACTTTGTTGAAACATTAGTTCAGTGCTAAAGCATTGTTGCACTGTACAGAAACCTTATTACACTGTGCTGAAACGTTAATGTCCTGTGTTGAAACATTGTACACTGTGTTGAAGCATTAATGGACTGTGCTATATCGTTTGTGCACTGTCCTGAAAGATTAGTGCACTGTTTTGAAGAATTAGTAGACTGTGTTGAAACATTAGCGCACTGTGTTGAAATATCAGTGCACTGTGTTGAAACATTAGTGCACTATGTTGAAACAAAAGTGCGCTGTGTTGAACCATTAAGGTACCGTGCTGAAACATTAGCGCACTCTGTTGAAACATTAGTGCACTGTGCTGGAACACTAGTATAATGTGTTGAAAGGTTAGTGTAATGAGTCGAAACATTAGCATAATGTGTTGAAACATTAGTGCACTATGCTGAAGCATTGGTGCACTGTGCTGAAATATTAGTGCACTACGCTGAAACATAAATGCACTGTGCAAAAAACATTAGTGCACTATGTTGAAACATAAGTGCAATGTGTTAATACATTAGAGCACTCTGTTGAAATAATAGCGTACCGTATCTAAACACTAGCGCATTGTGTTATAAAATTAGTGCACAGCGCTGAAATATTAGTGCGCTGTATTGGAACATTAGTGTACTCTATTGAAACATTAGCGCACTGTGCCGAAACATTTGTGCACTGTGTTGAAAGTGTTGAAATATTAATGCATTGTGTTGAAATATTAGTGCACTATGTTTAAAAAGTAGTGTACTGTTGAAACATTACTCCACTGTACTGAAACATTATTCCGCTGTGCTGAAACATTAATGTCCTGTGCTGAAACATTTGTGTGCTAACCTAAAACGTTAGAACACTGTGCTGAAACATTAGTAGACTGTGCTGAAACATTAGTGCACCATGTTGAAACATTTTTGCCCTGTGTTGAATCATCAGTGTCCTATATTGAGACATTAATTCACTGTGTTGAAACATTAGGGCACTCTGTTGAAACATAAGTGCACTGTTTTGAAACATTAGCGCACTGTGCTGAAACAGTAGTATATTGTGTTGAAACATAAGTGCAATGAAATAAAACATTGGCATACTGTGTTGACACATTTGTGACCTGTGTTGAAACATTAGTGTATTGTGTTGAAACATTCGTGCACTATGTTGAAACATTAGTGTAGAATGCTGGAACATTAGTGCAATGTGTTAAAACTTTAGTGCACTGTTTCGAAGCATTAGTGCATTGTGCTGAAACATTAATGCATTGTGTTATAACATTAATACACTGTGTTGAATCATTAGTGCACTGAGTTGAAGCATTAGTGTGCTGTGTTGAAAATTTAGTGCACTGTGATATTACATTGGTACACTATGTTGAAGCATTAATGAATCGTATTGAAACATTAGTGTTTTGTGTTGAAGCATAAGTGCACAGCGTTGAAACTTTTGTTAACTGTGTTGAAACATTAATACACTGTTCTGAAATATTAGTGCACTGTATTGAAAAATTAGTGCACTATGTTGAAACATTAGTACACTGTGTTGAAATTTTAGTGCACTATGTTCAAACATTAGTGCACTGCGTTAAGTCATTAGTGCACTGTGCAGAAGCAACAGTGCGCAGTGATGAAACATTAGTACACTATGCTGAAACATAAGTACACTATGTTGTAACATTCATGCTGCTGAAACATTAGTATACTGTGTTGAATAATTAATGATCTGTGCTGAAACATTTGTGCACTATATTGAAACACTTAGTGTAATGAGTTGAAACATTAGTGCAATGTGTTCAAACATTAGTGCACTGTGTTGAAACATTAGCACTGTGTTGAAAAATTTGTGGACTGTGATGAAACATTAGTGCCATGTGTTGAAACATTAGTGCACTGTGTTGAAATATTAGTACACTATGTTGTAACTTTTGCACATTGCTGCAACAGTGCACTATGTTGAAGCATGACACATTAGTGCACTCTGTTGAAACAATGGCAAACTGAGTTGAAAAATTCGTGCACTGGTGAAACATTAGTGTACTGTGTTGAAACATTAGTGGACTATGATGAAACATTAGTGCAATGTGTTGAATCATTTTTGCATTGTGTTGAAACATTAATGCACTGTGTTGAAACAGTAGTACATTGTTGAGATATCCTTGCACTCCTGAGACATTAGTGTACTGTGTTGATACATTAGTGCAATCTGTCGACATATTAGTGCACTGTACTCACTCATTAGGTCACTGTGTTGAAACTAGTGCACTTTGTTGAAACCGTGCACTGCTGAAGCATTAGTTCACTATGTTGAAACATCAGTGCAGTGTGATGAAACATTAGTGCACTATGTTGAAACATTAGTACACTGTGTTGAAACATTAGTGCAATGTGTTGAAGCATTACTGCAATGTACTGAACCATTAGTGCACTTTGTTGAAACATAGTGCACTCTGTTGAAAAATTAGTGAACTTTGTTGAAATATTAGTGCACCGTGTCGAAACATTAGTGTACTATGATATAACACAAGCGCACTGCGTTGTAACGTTAGTGCACTGTGCTGAAACGTTAGTGGATTGTGTTGATACATTTGTGCATTGCACTGAAACATTAGTACAATGTGTTGAAACATTAGTGCTCTGTGCTGCACCATTAGTGCACTGTGGCGAAAAATTAGCGCGCATTTGGAACTTTGGTGCACTGAATTGAAATATTGGTGGACTGTGTTGAAACATTAGTGCACTGCTCTGAAACATTATTCCACTGTGCTGAGAAAGATTAGGGCACTGTGTTGAAAGGTTACTGCACTCTGCCGAAATATTAGTGCACTGTTGAAAAATTAGTGCACTGGAGAAACATTAGTGCACTGTGTATCAACATCAGTGCACTGTTGAAACATTAATGAAATGTGTTGAAACATTAGAGCACTCTGCTGAAACATTAGTGCCCTGTTTTGAAACGTTAGTGCACTGTGTTGAAACATTAGTACATTCTGCTGAAACATTAGTGCACTGTTGAAATACCAGTGCACTGTGATGAAACATTAGTGCATTGCGTTGTAGCAAGTGCACTGAGTTGAAACATTGGTGGAGTGTTGAAACATTGGTGTACTTTGCTTAAACAGTGCACTGGGCTGAAACATTAGTGCATTGCCTTGGAACATTATTGCACTGTCTTGAAACATTATTGCACTGTTTTGAAAAAGATTAGTGCACTGTGCTGAAAGGTTACTACACTGTGCCGAAATATTAATGCACGTGTTGAAAAATTAGTGAAGTGTTGAAACATTAGTACACTGTTGAAACATTACTACCCTGTGTTCAAACATTAGAGCACTGTGTAGAAAATTAGTGCACTTTGCTGAAACATCAGTGCACTGTTTTGAACCATTAGTACACTGTGCTGAAAGGGTAGAGCGCTGTGTTGAAACATTAGTGTACTGTGCTGAAACATTAGTGCACTTTGTTGAAACATTAGTGCACTGCGCTGAAACATTAGTGCACTGTGCTGAAACATTAGTGCACTTTGTTGAAACATTAGTGCACTGTGTTGTAACGTTAGTGCACTGTGTTGAAGTATTAGTGCGCTGTGCTAAAAAGTCAGTGTACTCTTTTGAAACATTAGTGTACTGTGGTGAAATATTAGTGCAATGTGTTGAAACATTAGTGCACTGCTGAAATATTAGTGAATTGTGTTGAAACATTAGTGCAATGTGTTGAAATAATGGTGCATTGTGTTGAAACGTTAGTGCACTTTGTTGAAATTTAGCTGCACTGTGTTGAAACCATAGTGCAATGTGCTGCAAAACTAGTGCACTTTTGAAACTTTAATGTATTGTGCTGAAACATTAGTGCAATGTGTTGAAACATTAGTGCATTGCTGAAACATTAGGTCACTGTGTTGAAACACAAGTACATTTTGCTGAAATATTAGTGCACTGTGTTGAAACATCAGTGCACTGTGTTGGAATATTAGTACGCTGTGCTGAAAAATTTGTGCAGTCTTTTGAAACATTAGTGTACTTTGCTGAAATTTAGTGCCCTGTGCTGAAACACTGGTGTACTGTGTTTAAACATTAGTACATTGTACTGAAGTGTTAGTGCACTTTACAGAAACATTCGTGTGCTGTGTTGAAACATTATGCACTATGTTGAAACAGGATTGCAATATTGAAACATTAGTGCACTTTGCTGAAAAATTAATGCACTGTGTTTAAATATCAGTGTACTTTGTTGAAACAGTAGTGCGCTGTGCTGAAACGTTAGGGGACTGATGAAACATTAGTGCACTGTGTTGAAAGTAGTTCACTGTGCTGGAACATTAGTGCAGTGCTGAAGCATTAATGCGCTGTATTGAACCACTAGCATATTCCTGAAACATTAGTTCACTCTGTTGAAATATTAGTGCACTGTTGAAACATTATTACGCTGTATTGAAACATTAGTGCACTCTGTTTGAATATTGGTGCACTTTATTGAAACATTAATGCACTGTGCTGAAACATTAGTGCACACTGTTGAAAAATCAGTGCACTCCGTTGAGACTTTTGTGCACTGTGCTGAAACAGTGCCCTGTGTTGAAACACGAGTGCTCTGTGCTGTACCATTAGTGTACTGTGTTGAGACATAAGCGCAGTGTTGAAACATTGCTGCGCTGTGTTGAGAAATTAGTGCACTGAGTTGAAACATAGTGCCCTAGGCTGAAACATTAGTGCACAGTGTAGGAACATTAGTGTAGTGTGTTGAAAAAGATTAGTTTACTGTGTTGAAAGGTTAATACAGTGTGTTTTGAAATAAGTGCAGTGTTGGGCTGAAACATTAGTGCACAGTGTAGGAACAAGTGCATGGTCGAATCCTGGTTGCGGTAGTCGGTCCACAGTTAACCCAGCTGTTCATCCACCCCTAGGGGTTGGTCGATAAAATGGGTACCTGGCTCAGGCTAGGGAATATATAAATATATAGCGTTAATGGGATGGCCTTGATTAGGGCCTTAGCTGACCGTGCCGTCTCAGCTAACATAGAAAAAAAAATATAGAGTCCATTATGATGTCTTTACTAAGGATGTTATTCCTATACAGACCATAATGATGGCCTTTACTTAGGACAGTACTCATATACACACCATCAAGATGGTCTTTACGAAGGGTATTATCCCTATATATAACATTATGATGGTCTTTACTAAGGACAGTATCCCTATACATACCATTATGACTGCCTTTACTAAGTACAGTATCCCTATACAGACCATTATGATGGTCTTTGCTAAGGACACAATACCTACGGAGCCCATTGAGATAGTCTTTATTAAGGACAGTATCCATATACAGACCATTATGATGGTCTTCACTAAGGACAGTATCCCTATACAGACCATTATGATGGCCTTAACTAAGGACAGGATCACTATACAGACCATTATGATGACCTTCACTAAGTACATTTTGCCTATACACTCCATCAAGATGGTCTTTACTAAGGATGATATCTCTATACATAATATTATGATGGCCTTTACTAGGACAGTATCCCTATGCAGACCATAATGATGGCCTTAACTAAGGCCATTATCCCGATACAGAACATTATGATGGTCTTTACTAACGACAGTATCCCTATACAGACTATAATGAAGGCCTTCACTAAGGACACTATACCTACACAGACCAATATGATGGTCTTTTCTAAGGACAGTATCCCTATACAGACCATTACAATGGCCTTTACAAAGGACAGGTTCCTTCTACAGACCATTATGATGGTCTTTGCTAAGGGCAGTATCTCTATAGAGACCATTATGATGTCTTTACTTAGGACATTACCCCTAAACAGACCAATATGATGGTCTTTACTAAGGACAGTTTCCCTATATTACCCATTATGATGGTCTTTAGTAAGGGCAGTACCTCTATAGAGACCATTATGAAGTCTTTATTTAGGACATTACCCCTAAACAGACCAATATGATGGTCTTTACTAAGGACAGTTTCCCTATATTGCCCATTATGATGGTCTTTCGTAAGGACAGTATCCCTATAGAGACCATTATGATCGTCTTTACTAAGGACAGTGTCCCTACACGGACCATTATGATTGTCTTTACTATGGATAGTATCCCTATAGAGACCATTATGATGGCCTTTACTAAGGACACTAAGCCTACAGAGACCAACTTGATGGTCTTTACTAAGGACAGTATCCCAATACGAACCATTGTGATGACCTTCACTTAGGACAGGATCCGTATACAGATCATTATCATGACCTTTACAAGGGACAGTATAGCTATACACATCCCTATGGTGGACTCTCCTAAGGACAGTATCCCAATACAGACCATTGTGATGTTCTTTACTCTGGACAGTGTCCTTAAAAAGACCACTAAGATGGTGTTTACTAAGGTCAGTATCCCTATATAGGCCATTATGGTGGTCTATACTATGGACAATATCCCTATACAGACCATTATAATGGCCTTCACTAAGGCCACCACCCACATTCATTATGATGGTCTATACTAATGACATTATCCCTATACGTACCATTATTATGGCATTAATTAAGGACAGTATCAAAATACATACCAATATGATGGCCTTTACTAAGGACATTGTACCCATACAGACCATTATGGTGGTCTTTACTAAGTACAGTTTCCCTATCCAGACCATTTTGATGGTCTTGCTAAGGACAGCATCCCTATACAGACCTTTATCGTGGCCTTTACCAAGGACATTATACACACTATCATGATGGTCTTCATCAAGGACAGGATCCCTATATAGATCATTATGATGACCTTTACTAAGGTCAGTATCCCTATACAGACCATTATGATGGTCTTTACTAGGGACAGCATCCATATACAGACCATTATGATGGTCTTCACTAAGGACAGTATTCTTATACACACCATCATGGTGATCTTTACTAAGAATAGTATCCCTATACATACCATTATGATGGCATTTACTAAGGACAGTACCCCTATACATACCATTATGATGGCCTTTACTAAGGTAAATATACCTATAGGGACCATTATGATGGTATTTACTAAGGACACTATGCCTACAGAGACCATTATTATGGTCTTTACAACCGACAGTCTCCTTATATAGACCATTATGATGGCCTTTACTAAAAATATTATCTTCATACACACCATTATGATGGTCTTTACTAAGGAGAGTATCACTATAGAGACCATTATAATGTCTTTACTAAGGACATTATCCCTATACAGACCATTATGATGGCTTTCACTAAGGCCAGTATTCCTATATACACCATCAAGATGGTCTTTAGTAAGGGTAGTGTCCTTATACATACCATTATGATGGTCTTTATTAAGGACATTATCCCTACACATACCATTATGATGACTTTTTTTAAGGACACTGTCCCTATACAGAACATTATGATGGCCTTTACAAAGGAAAGAATCCCTACAGAGACTATAATGATGGTCTTTACAAAGGACAGTATCCATATAAAGGCCATTGTGATGGTCTTCACTAAGGACAGTATCCCTATACAGACTAATATGATGGCCTTTACTAAGGACAGTATCCCTATATAGACCATTATAATAACTTTACTAACGACATTATTGATATACAGACCATTATGATGGCCTTCGTTAAGGACATTTTTCCTATACACACCATCATGATGGTCTTCTCAAAGATTGGTATCCCTATACAGACTATTATGATGGCCTCTGCTAAGGACAGTATCCCTATAGAGACCATTATGGTGGTCTTTACTAAGGACAGTATACCTATACAGACCATTATGATGGCCTTTACTAGGGACACAGTGCCTACAGAGACCATTATGATGGTCTTTACTAAGGACACAATGCCTACAGAGACCATTATGATGGTCTTTATTAAGGATAGTATCCCTATAAAGACAATTATGATGGCCTTTACTAAGGACACAATGCCTACAGAGACCATTATGATGGTCTTTACTAAGGACAGTATCCCGATAGAGATCATTATGATGGTCTTTGCTAACGACATTATCCCTATACAGACCATTATATTGGCCTTTGATTAGGGCAGCATGCCTACACAGACCATTATGATGGTCTTTATTAAGGGCAGTAATACTATGCAGACCATTATGTTGGCCTTTAATAAGGATATTTTCCCTATACAGACCATCAAGATGGCTTTATCTAAGGACAGTATAACTTCACAGACCATTATGATGGTCTTTACTAAGGACAGCATCCCTATACAGACCATTATGATGGCCTTTACTAAGGACAGTATCCTTGTACAGACTATCATGATGGCCTTAACTAAGGATAGTATAACTACATAGACCATTATGATGGTCTTTGCTAAGGAGAGTATCCCTATACATACCATCATGATGGTCTTTACTAATGACAGTATCCCTAAACAGACCATTATGATGGTCTTTGCTAAGGAGAGTATCCCTATACACATCATCATGATGGTCTACACCAAGGATGGGTCCCATATAGTGTAAGAGTGCTTATAACTATCTTTAACACCCGAAGAAGCGTTAAAGATTTTTCGGTTGGTGGATGTTGTAGCTTGACGCTGACGGCCTTAATGACTCTGGCAGTTGATTGGCCTAAAGCCCAATCAACCAACCACCAACCGAGATATACATGTAAATTTTTCACTTTTTGGCCAAATACAAAGGACATCTACATACCTAAACCAAATCGCCTTAGAGAGTACGATATCCCTTAATAATTTTTTTGCAAAGAATTCCATTTATCAACTAATACTTGTGAAAGAGGGTTACTCATCGCCATACCAAACTTCTGAGAATAATATTCTCCAATAAATTGAAACACACAGTCTTTATACACAATTTTATTAGTCAACTGGACCTTTTGTGAACAAGGATGACGCATCAAAACTTGCAAAATTGAAATTAAAATCAACTTGACTATCATTAAGCTTATTAACTAAATTTACATTGTTCGTGATATTAGATTTTGAGATGCTACCAACTAGTGGGCATAATAAAGAAACTAAACCATTTCGATAACTTAAGCGTGAGTGAACCCAGCGAAGTCACTAGGGTGTTGCTGAATAGTTTGGCTTATGTGTTTTGATGAGTTCATACACGCCTGGCAGTGAAGAGGACAATGATGTAAATCTTTGGATGAGAGAATCATTACCTTTCAACAACAACTTCAGTTGTATATTGAAGTGAGAATTAAGTGTCTATGGATATATGAAAATAGAGATTGTGGTGAACCTTTCTAATAAACAACTTGACAAAGACCCTTTGTGTGTCTTAGGTTATGGTTTAAGTTTTGCTTCCTCAAACAGAAAAATTAACTGTGCTGGCATTGCAATATCGTTTTGTAATTTGGAAAAATACATTGATTTGCCTAACGATGAAGTGAGCATATGTAAATGTGTATTGTATGCTAGTTTGTCTAAATCTGCCGCTCCAAATTGTTCAAAAAGCTTCATCAGTGATATTAACAATTTGAAGAAAGATAGTGAACTGCGTGTAAGTAAATCAGATAAGGTTAACACAGTTGTGGTTTCGGAAAAAATTGATTACTTGTCAAAAATGAATGATTTGTAGTGTGATGATACAACATTAAAGTTAGCAGAAATTGCACAGATAGTTCCAGAGTTTACCTTGATTGCTCCATACGCCTTGGTTCAATCCACTGACAACACATCTTCCGAAAGGATAACTAATGACCCAACGAAGCTCAACAAAAATTCTTATTGAGAAAGGGAGATAAATCATAGAGCTGGAATGGCAGCCAAAGTCTTGACTCACCCCACATTACGAGGAGAATCAAAAAGGGAGATATGATTAAAGCTTTCAAGTTCGTTATTCGATTTGAAGAAGTCATTACTGAGCTTTTCTGAAATAGGAAGGAACTTTTTACTGAGATCGAAAGTTACGAAGCAAGAAATCACGTGAAAAAAGTGCAGTTATGATAACGGAGAACTGGACGAATGGCACTGATTAAAAGAAGTAATGAGAAACAGAGAGATCATTAACAATGTAAGAAGCAATATTACTGAAAGAAACGTTTAGAGATAGAGCCCCGCAAGTGTTGAAGAGACCTTTCCTGTAAGTACAAGTTGATTGTCACAGGAACATATCCATTTGTATAAACAATCATAACCTAACGTACCTGCCTCTCCCTAACCTAAGGCCAGCATCAACCATAACCAATCCTACCTGCCCATTTTTAACCTAAGGCTAATCATGATCTAACCCACTTGCTCACCCCTAATCTCAAGCCACAGTCTTAATACAGTGCACCTGTTAAGGTTCATATTTATCTGAGTGACTACTGTGTTTACCATCACTCCTTCCAACATTATATCCTTTCCCTTATTAGTTAGTAATCTGTACAGTCATATGTGGTTATATCCTTAAGATTTAACTTTATACCTAGGATTTTCTCCACTTCTATACCAAGAACTATTGTACAGCCTGAGGGAATACAGCAGCAGAACATCTACGTAGTTCGATGAAACAGAATTGTATGAAAAGGTTTTTGCTGATATTTTCTTCACCTGATTATCTTGCTATATGTCTATGTTCAGATCTCACCGATATCCTACATTACAGATGGCTGATAACTTAGTTGTTTCCACTTACAAAGAATTGCTCTCCGAGTCATACTGGCCAGTGCTACTTCCGTCTTGTACGTCTGACGTGTTGTACTTACATTGTTAGAGCTTAAGTGTCCAACGTATGTAAAAGCTGATATCAATGTGTATGTAGGGTACTGATGCTGGTGTATTAGTGTCATGTACGTAGGGTAATGAAGCAGGTATGTAACTCTCTTTACACAGGGTACTGAAGTAGGTGTATAAGTGTCATACTTGATTTGCCAGCCAATCTCATCAGAATACATCAACCAAATAAAACGTACACTTAGAAATTCTTTTACACCAATTTCCTTTCAGGCTATCATGAATTTTCAAGATTAGTTTCACAATTTATGAATATTTACACAGGTGAAGAGTGAAAATCATTCAGAAAAGTATTAAATTTTTTTTCAAAAGATTCATTGAAATTCAAAAAAAGAAAAAACACAGAATATATATATATATATATATATATATATATATATATATGTGAGAATTACGTAGTTTTCTGTCACTGTGTAATGTTCTGACACATCCTGAACAGTGGACAGCTATATATTGGGTAATGTCCATATCTCCAACATCTTTGCTTGTCCCTTATCCTCAGCTGTCCTTCTTCCTGGTGAGGTGACTTCCTCCTACAGTCAAAGCTTAATTCATTTCTATAACTTTTCATTTCAAATTTTCAAGTTCTCCTTCTTCACATGAACTGCGCTTGATTTTGGCAGTATGGGCCACTGGGTAGTCGTCGTCATCTTTGGAGAATTTCCACTTGTATCCCAAGAACAAGCCAATTCCTAAGAATGCCTCCAGTAATATTGTGAGAGCATACATTGCTGGGAACATGATCACCTGGGTTTTTACCTGTAAAGACAGTCCTGCGGTTATTCTACCAATAGCCTGACTTCTAATCTTTATCATCATCGGAGACATGAACTGAAGAGGAGGATTACTATTTTCCTCCGGGATTTCACAAGCGTTTAGGTGGATATTATCTAAGACATTATTCATATAGTAGTGTAGAGGTGATGGTGGTAGCTGATAAGAGTATGGAGGTAATGGTGATAGCTGATAACAGTGTGGGGGTGATGGTGGTAGCTGATAACAGTGTGGAGGTGATGGTGGTAGCTGATAAGAGTATGGAGGTAATGGTGATAGCTGATAACAGTGTGGGGGTGATGGTGGTAGC
>JAYMFT010233891.1:0-11151 GCA_038088735.1 Panulirus argus
CTCTCTCTCTCTCTCTCTCCCTCTCTCTCTCTCTCTCTCTCTCTCTCTCTCTCCCTCTCTCTCTCTCTCTCTCTCTCCATCTATCCCATACATAGCACTTGATAACATCCACAACTAACACTGTGTTGTCCGTAGCTATATTTAGCACTGCCTTTTTGGTAAAATTTCGTCGTGCGTTTTTGCAGTCTCTCTCTCTCTCTCTCTCTCTCTCTCTCTCTCTCTCTCTCTCTCTCTCTCTCTCTCTCTCTTTTACAATCATATCCGTATATACAGCACTTGGACCTAACAATGCACTCTCCCCGTAGATAAAAAAAGTAACTTACAGCTCGTGTGTAACCCACAGGTGGGACACAACAGACACTCACAAACGCAGTCAACAAAAGTAAACGTGACGGGAGAATAATCTAACTGCGAATTCAGACAAAACACACGAACCTCTTTCCCTCAATTTTTCCCTTACCGTTAAGGAAGTGGAGCCATCTAATCGCACGTAAAAGGCAGATGAGGAATGTTCTTAAACATGTGGCATAGAGGCATTATCAAAACTAATATAAAAAGGCATAATATGCTATACTTACCGTATCAACACAATATATTGCCAGGGAAATACAGTCAAAAGTCTACAGGAGTGTCACTATGCGCTTAAACTTGCTATAACAATGCAACGTAAGTTTGGAGAGATACGGCAATGAATTAAAGTTTACCATGACATGCCACTAGACTTAAATTTCTGACGCCAGTATAATTAACCAAGGAATGACAGTAAAATGAAAAGGAGGACAAACGGATGCGAACATTAGTTAGCCGGACACAAACGAGCGACAGGAAATATAAACAAGAGAAGCGGCGGCAGAAGTCGAGAAAAGGACGCGCCACGAGAGGAGGAGGAGGAGGAGAAAACACACGTTCCATTCGCTGACGCAAAACTAAAAGGCAATGAATTCAGACGGCCAGTAATAGAGTCATCTGTGGGATGGCGGGGAAGCGCTACAGTAGGAAATGAGAAGCTGTTTTGTGCAACTGGGAGAGGCGGGAGCAGGGAAGGAAAAGACGGAGAGGCGTAATTAAGGTGAAACACAACCACGCCTGGTGAAACACGGCCTCCTGTAAACTGGTCACGGGAAGCATCAGGAGGCTACGTAAAATCAAACTTCCTCACGAATATCCGCAAGGCCAGTAAGGACCAACTGTACCAGCTGTCACACAATACCGGGAAGTACCAGCTGTCACGCGTTACTTGTGCGGATACCCCCGCTGCTGCGACACAGTTTCCACAGACCGTGGTGGCAATACTGAGGAGTACCTGCTTTCACTCTTTATTGGGGGAAGAAGAACCGGCTGTAACGGAACACCGAATGCCTGCCCAGCTGCCACGCAACGCAGGGAAGCACCTGTTGTACCAGCTGTCTGGCTCGCCGGGACCAAGACCGGCAGGCTGGCTGGCTGGCTGGCCGGTCTGCAGGCAGCACCCATGTGCAAGAGACAGTTCGTTAACCCCCTTGACCACAACGTTTATGTTATCAGGTCAAAGGTTGTGCCATCGTATTCAAAGAGTAGTTCCACTGTAATCTGGAGGTTAAAAATCATTACTGTACTGACTAAAAAGTTTTCTCTCCGAACGTTGACTGCTTGTCCTTCAACGCCTACGACCATACACCAAAGCTCCTTTAATGTGCTGAGAGAGAGACAAAATTGTGAGTCAAGGGGAAGCAGAACAAGGTCAGTTGTGGCAGGGCGGGCAACGCCAAAATACAATAAATCAGTGCGGGTCAGGGACAGGAGACAACAGAGCCAAGCTGCGGGGTGGTGGTTTGACGTCAACGGAAATCATCTTTTTTACAAAGATGTGAGCACTCTGGGGCGAAGCTGTGGGGGAGGGAGGGAGGGGGGGGAGGAGAGAGAGAGAGAGAGAGAGAGGAATGGAGGGGGGTGGGGGTGTTAAAGGGGAATGTTCCAGGTGTGTCCCCCGTCCAGCATGCTCTGGCGCGACCGGCTGGTGGCAGCGGGAAATGTGAAGAGCAATCTCAGTCCAACCGTCGTCGCGTCAGGAATCCACGGCAATAATTTAAGTCCATGAACAACTTCATTAGAAAGCTACACACGTACCAAAACTCATGGGCGGTGGGATACGATTCTGGTGGGATATGTACGTGTGTACCTCGGTGTGTGCTGAAGCATTACATAAGTGTTACATAAGGCGAGTAGGTTAGCACTCTCCCAGAGTGGGACTGAAACAGATGGTACCAACAAGAATAACAGAGGGATGGGTCTTATCTTTTTCCACTCGACGCAAAATCAGTGGATGACTGAGAGGAAATTTCTTGAAAGTTGGAATGAATGTCGTTTCGAGAAAGATACAACAAAACTAAACAAAGAAACTTCGCCCCTTCCAATAAGCAGGCACAATTTTTCCTTCTTAGAACCACATACGAGAGGGAGTTTTCTCCAGAACCACGTCTAAGTGAAGCCTGGACGTTACAGGTCTGTGAATTCTGGAACTATATAACAGCATCAAAACTTTTATTTAAATCCGCAACATTTATCATGTGAAGTGACTCAGCGCGTGCTGTTTAAAAAGTAACTACTGCTGCATGAAAGTCTCTGATCTCGGCTATGCCAACCCATATGCTACATCAAGTCTTCAGCTACCGTCGTGACAACACACAAAGCCAAAACCTAAGAGCTTCACGTCGAAATCACGTACGAATATCCACCTCTAATAGGGTGGATTTTTTTTTTATTACGTCAGAAAAGGAAGCTACGTTAAGTATTCAAATGTAGTGTAAATTACATCAGGTGTAAGGATCTAAGAAAAAATGACGTTCCTAAATCATGCAAAACTGACCAACTTCCTTCAAGATACAACATAAAAAAAAAAGTCCTAGTACACCCTTAGAGAGTCCTATTGCGACGAAGTTTGTAAAATACAGCCACCTGTGCTCAGAGAGATCATATCCCTACAGTACACACGTTCAGCTGACAGTCTGTTCATTTCTATATTTGATGTCCTGCTGAGGACAACAATGAGCTAACCTTCAGATGCGACCTCAAAAATCCCACTGGATCTAAATGAAAAAAAAAAATCCTTGAAACCTATGATAAACTTCAAGAAAAATGAAGACCCCCTCCTGAGAGTTGAAAGCCAGCTCCTTAGCTAAACTACTTCTCTCGAGAGCACCCAACCGACAAACTTGAAGATTTCTTTAGCAGTTGGTAAAATTCATCCCTCGCCTCGCTCCACACAAAGTCCAGGGGGTAAAACTTGTCTAGTACGGAAGCTTACTCTCGTTTTCTGGTTAGTGCTATCACCTGATCTATCTCTTTCAACATTAGAATTTAAGCAATTACTTCACACTGTGTTTTGTTTTGAAAAAGTTAAGGTTTCGTGTGAGAAGCAAAATCAGAAACATATCCATGTTTCTGGGTGCACTTGAATCTGCATCTCTTAGATAGATAGATAGACAGGAAGATAGCTAGACAGACTGACAGATAGATAGATAATATCTTTTATATTTGGTTACCGTTTCCCGCGTTAATAAGGTAGCACCAGGAGCAGACGAAGTAAGGTCGTATTCGCTCCCATCTATTCTGTCAATGTGCAATGCACCGAACCACGGCTTTCTATCCTCAACTAGGCCCCAGAGACCTTCCCAAGGTTTACCTCATCCGCTTTACATGCCCTGGTTCAGTCCAATGACATCACGTCGATCCCTGTATACCACATCGTTCCAGTTCACTTTATTCCGTGCACAACCTTCATCCTCCCTCATGTCAGGCCCCGATCACTCAAAAGCTTTTTCACTCCATCCTTCCAACTCCATTTTCTTTTCTTTTCTTTTTTCATAGTTGGAGGTTCCAGTCACGGACAAAAAGTCCATATCAAGGCCAGGCCTTAACTGAAATTTTGAGAGGTTAATGAAGGGAAAAAAGAAGAGACAAGGGAATGCATTTACGAATTTTGAGGGAAGTGAAAAGACTGTCTTTTAGAATTTACCAGGTCATAGTTATTAAGAAAGATACGAGAGGGTAAAGAGTTCCAAAGCTTCGAGGTGTAGGAAAAAAAAATAAATATCAAAACGGCCCACCCTCGAGTTGCTAACGGCTTATGTGGTAGAGTCACATAAGCAGCCTTACCATCCTTCAACAAATGGCATACATCAAGTGTAATGGATACCACCTTTCAATAAATACTGTTATGTTCACTAATCATAATCAGCGTGTTCTCATTCGACTGACCTTAGGGAATATGAAGCAGCCGAGGGAAGCTAGGAAAAGGTTTTCGAGGCCTGGTTGTGGACAGGGGTGGACTGTGGTTACGATGCATAACACATGACAGCTACAAAATGGATGCCAGCTAATGAGGCCTTTCTACGTTTGTTTGTTGTGTAACTTCGCTACTCGGGACATGAAGAAGTATTAAAAAAGATCTAATGATAAACAAATCTATTTGGTTCATCCATGTACGTATGTAGGTGCAAATGCGTCTTCATTTGGTACCCAATTCCTCTTCTCAGTCTCTGATTCATGATATGCTTATAATTAAATACAATTCAGTACTAATACCACACAAAGTCCTTCTCATATCATTTATAATTAATCCAGCTTATTATGATGCACATGAACTTAAAAGAAATAACTCACTAAAGCTAACCTTGAAGGATGTTTCCCAAACTTTACCAGAACTGGAAGGTTTATTGAATTATGTTGCATTTTCAACGTGAGAACCAAGGTAATCTCGCCTACCCAAACATAGGTCAGGTAAAGTTTACCGGGTCTTGAATAGCTAATGTATAAGTTTTAAAGATAGCCTCGCTTAACCTTACCTAATGCAAACATTATGGTTCCTGATATTTTCGATGTCTGACCCACAGGTATGTTGGGTAGACCTTTATAAGCCCTCTTGCATTACAGTATTACTGTACCCTAAAATTTCATGCATTAATCAGTTATCACCCTTCAATAAATTTCATACATTACTCGATCAAATGTAGACTTACCTTCTGTAGTGTGACACCGTTTCTTAAGGCAGAGATACTGACGTGGTGTTCCTCATTGTTTGCAAACGATCTCCTGATTATGTGCTCGCTGATGATTTGGATTTTTTTTTTTTCTTTACGTTACGTTTATGGGTTATGGTAATTATTCACTTTCTTTATGGCACTTTATTTGAAGATTTATCAGCCTATCTTGTATCAATGTTGTTCGATAATGGAGTTTCATTTTTCTGTCAAATAGGTTCGTTAGATTTTCTGAATAACGTAACTAGCTCATTTCAAGAGAAAGGAGTATAATCCTACTTACAAACCAAATAAAATTTTAGAGGAATGTCAGTGTGTGTGTAGATATCATATACAAGTTTTCTTCTGTTTTATTCGATGAATCCACGAATAAAGTGACGAGATGTAAGTAAACAATCTCCGCCGCGAATGGAAAATGTCTGTATTATAGTTGGGCACAAACCTGTTTTGAGAAATGGCATTTTACGTGTCAGATGCTCTATATAGTTCGTTATGATTACAGAAATACCTACGAAGCATAATTTGGAGAATTTTTACGAAAGGATGTTAAGTAAGGTGACAACGGTTATTTAAATCAAGGAAAAAGAGGTTAATAAATGTAAAAGCTGGAGAAAGTATGGCCGCGCTGTGTCGTCTGTTTTTTGACAATCGGTGCCACTTTGGTAGGGCATTTTTAGGAGCATGATGGTACTTATACTTTGACAAAAAAAGATGAAGATTAATGTAAATATTTACTGCTGGAAAGGGTGTGAGGTTTTCTTAGACGGTATTAATTTTTTTCAAGTGTATTACCTTTAACTTACCTCATGTTTTCTCGGATTTATTCATGTAGCCATATCTAATGTCGATGACTAAAATATAATGCTCCACATCATGCTCCGCGGGTACTTTCTTAAACATAACTATATAAATTGCCTTTTCTCAAGGCTAGTTGCGATGCGAAGCTAAAATAGACTTTACGCTTAACAAATAATATGATCAAATATAAAAATAAATAAGTAAACGCTTAAGTAAAAGTGCACAATTGAAATTTATCTCTATCCATGTCAATGTAGTTTGGATTTTTACCTTTGAGTTATATTTTCATATGTATGTTCTTTTTTGTTTTGTTTTGTCCCTTAAACCATGTTTGTTCCACGGTATTTACATCCGAACTTACACTTATTTACCTCCAATACTATTTTCTTTATATTACGACATATCGTTTCTACGATCACCAGTTCTGCAAGCTCTACGTAAAATCAAAGGCCTCTGTTTGATTAATGGATAAACTGAGTTCAAACCAAGTGCTTTCCCTGCAGGTCACAACACACTAGACGTTTCTGTATTTGTCAGTCTGTTATGCCATTTACAAATGAGTGTTGTGTGAATAAAGCTTCACTTTTGTTCTGTATCACGTATATAATTTCACCCTCTATTAATACATGAGCACTGCAGCGCTCTAAAACATATCAAGGTACACGTTCTTCCGAAACATTCTGGAATAAGAAATATCAGTAAATGAACGTAGGGTCAGTGGGATCATAACTTAAACACAGGCATAACGTATAGCAGAGTAGCGGCATGATAATTGCCTATTATGTTTTCATTTAGAATTATATTTAGCTATAATTCATGTTCAATACTTTTGATCCATTCTTATCATCTTAAATTCTACTTACCCACCTTTTTAGGGTGTTGGTATTCCATGGTCTCGACATCAGATTAAGATTAGGGAGTTATTAGCCAAGAAATTGCAATGCTTTAATTAGAATTCTGATGAAAAGAAAAACTGTGTACGAATCTTAAATACGCTGTTTGTCATAGGAGCAAAAGCATTAGTCCTGTCGGAGAATTATTCGCACCTTGGGGAACATTTGGAACATTGAGGTGTAATTATGTATTTGAACTGTATAGGGAAAGACTTCTACATTAATGGGGGTCCAATGGCATGAACTCTTTCTCCTATAATACAACTTTCCAAACTGCATGTTGTCCAGAATCATAATCTCATAACTTAGTTTATGCCACTTATCCAAAGTACTTCTTTCCATTCTTTTAAATATATATCTCAATTTCATGTTAAAGGCCACAAGTGTGGTGCTGTGGTCGCTTTGGTGGTGGCTGTGTGGTTGCTAAGGAAAGCTTTCGAAAGCGATGTGGTTTAATTTCATAATCTCAGGCGACTTTATTGGCGCTTGGGTAAGGGTAAGGAGAGGGAAGCAGTCATGCGAGTAAAAGCTGTGACAGAGCTCAGCTCTAATTATGAAGTTAGAGGTTCTCAAAACAAGACGGATTTCAGTGGACGCATTTGATACGAAGTTTCGGTAAACAAGAGAATGGCGGCTGTGCGTTGGGATTAGCATTGTTACAATCATTGGGCCTTATGGGATATATATATATATATTCGAATGTAAATCTCAAGGTTTTGGTCGTAAGGCAAGGATGGGTCGGATGATTCAAATGACAGGGAGTAAGATAATCAGCAGCGGTCTTTTGATGTCTGAAAAGCAGCAGAGGAAAACCATTCTTGCTTATTCCATCTACGACGATGAGAAGCCTCTTCAGCTGCTCTCAGATCCAAGCCAGAAAGTTAAGGGTAAATTAGCTTTAAGTTTGATTACTAAACGATAAACTTTCGCCCTCTTGTTATCGTACAGTCAATAAAGAAGTATTACGCATGTGGTCAATATTAGGTTACACTCACTGGGGCATGCTTCTGCCAGTGTCATGACGTTTACCGACAGATAGAGAAAAGGGAAGTTACATAGCACATAGCATAGAAGAAAAAAAAAGTCGTTATAGAGCACAGCCTAGAAAAAAAGAGTTATATAGCACATAAGCCTAGCCTAGACCACAAGTGTCAGGGAAAGACGTGGCACCTATGTTTCTGGAACTGTTTACCAAGGAGAAATACGTGTTTTATTTGTTTTCTGGAAGCACTAAAACGGTAAACCCACAGAGTCTGCGCACACCTACCGAGTCAATATCAAGCAACAGCTTGAAGGGAACTTAACTAATTGATAGGGACACGGCACTTACAGTCGCCAATAACATGTCAACAAGTTGAATTGACAATTTGCTAATTGGCCTCCCACCGAGTACGAGGGACTTCAAATTACCTCCAGCAAAGGCAGTGGGAGGTATACATGTGCCTGTATAATGAGGCGATGGAGAACCTTGGATCTGTCGCCGGGGAAGTAAAATTTACAAAGGTTTTGTACTCAACGATCATAGGAAGTGTTTAGCAGTTTCCAACCATCACTCTTTGCCATTCGGCTCAATTCATCAGTATGTTTATCACTCTTTTTTCCATTCTTCTGCCTTCATATTTGTTCCTTTCTATTTTTGTCTTGTCTCGATTACTTACTTAGATTTAAGTCTGAATACGAAGGAATTCAAACGGTAACAGACCATTGGATCCTTTCGATGCTGTCTGTGACAGAGGAAGGCATCAGAAACACAGATTAGTGTGGTAAAAGTTAGAAGGAACGCAGATAATTCACAGAGAATAACTGCAAGTCGCCAATGTGGGCAAGGAGGCGTAAATAATGTAAATCGTGGACTTAAAGCGAAACAGTTATCAAGTCTGTTCTTTAACGTAACTGTAGTTCTGCTTTAATTCACACTAACTGACATATTGTTCCATATGTTAACAATCATGTTGGAGAAAAAGTACTTCGCCTTCATCAGGTTAAAACGTTTGCCCGCCATCTTGTACTCATTACTCCAAGTGAAATCAAACGATTCCCTTCTCATGTATGGGATGTACCAAACCATGCTTCCAAGAAGAAGTAAACTTTGCATTTTAAACAGAACAGACAAGCAAGCACAGGTGCCAGTTAAGAGGCACACTTTCAGTACACGGGGATGGATGCCATCAGGACCAATAAGACTTGTTTGTGTACAGAGAGAGAAGCGCTTTTCTGAGGGTTCGTAAGAGAATACTCGAAAGGGCATAGGATTAGTAAGAGGAGCATCAGGGGGTGAAGGGATGCTAGAGTCATCCAAGGTGGAGTCAGTGGAGAAACGGGAACCAAAGAGTTGCTTTGTCTGCGGGAGGGACAGCTGTAGTCCCGTGAGAACGGAAGTCGAGGAAAGGTGAAGCGACAAAGATTGCTAACGATTCCCTTTGCTGAAAACCAGAAAGACTAGTCAGAAGTTCTGTACATGCCTCCGCCCTCACAACCATTTAATTCTGCCGGCCCTCAGGTACCTTAACCTTGAGTCTTACGAACTTCGAGTAACCTGATCCTCCAATCAACAGCACCAACATCCCGTTCCTTGAGAATCTTAAATGCAATCGCATCTAATCTAGCCGAGTTGCCACTCTTCATCTCATGTAAGGCATTCACTACATCCACTCTTTTCGCTGAACAATTCCCTATTACCCCTCTCGCTTCGCACCACACCCGCCTCCCTAATGCCTAACACTTTCGCCAGTCCCTCAAGGATCATACCTCATGGTCGTCCTGTCGTGCTTCAGTGGTCGTGCGATGACATGATTTTTAACACGACTCGTAACAGTTCCATCAAAGGCCATACCGGAAGGTCATACGATCGTGCTCAAGAGGCTACTCTTACCCCCAGGGTAGGGATGCACATTCCTGGGAGACGAGTGAAAGAGACTGAAGCCATAGACGTGTGAATACCTATGGTGATGTACCCCCTACACCCGCCCCTGTCAACACGCACAGTTCCCGTCACTCCCTCTGAGCTGATAAGAATCAAGCCATTACCCCTGACGGTGTCCTGGCCAGGTGAATATTGCACGTTGACATGCGGATCTTGTGGGAAGCGGACGACAGACGCGAACCAGACACGTGGCCCAGAAAACAATGCCTACCAAATTTGCCCACCAGTATTGCCTCTGCTTACTCCCTCCTTACCCTTCGGTGTTACAATGATTTTGTTAACGACACATGACTGACCATTGGACGGCTTTTAAGTTTGGATACGATAGAATATAAAACCCATATATAAGATTATATGACCCTTTTTCTTACATCCTTACAGCAGAGAGCGTTGTGTGAGCGGCACAGGGTGTAGAGAGGGAGGTGATGTTACTCACGCTAAGGATGAACGCATTGGATACGTCGTTGTCATATTCCTAGGAGCCTGGTTGGCTGTGTGGGGGTTTACGACTGTCTGTCGACTGTCAGGGTCATCATGGCTGTCAACGTCCAGCAACGAAAAGATCTTGACCAGCCTTCTGTTCAAGATGATTCTCAGATCAAATTAATAAATATGACGCACACTTAAACTACATTTTGTTCTGTATCATCCAATATAACTTCGCCGTACTGTAGTATTATCATATTCTATATCAAGATGGACTTGAAAGAAGAAACGTCAAGATGCCATAACGTTTAAAGGTTTATTACTCAGTGTGTCACCGCTGAGTGATAGCCGGGCGGGAGGCGGGCAGACGCGGGCTACGTGCCCAGGAAATTAAAGGCCAGCGTTTGGCGGGAACAAGACTCCATGACCGACGACTTTTCTCGCGGCGTTTTCAGAAAGATTCATTTCCTCGTTGTCTCTCGAGGCTGATTAATTATTCGATAATAAACCTGCAGGTCGAGGAGAAACGTCTGACAATTTCCAAAATGCTTCAGTGTACAGCGTCGCGGAGTGCATTCATGTGGTCGAGTGGTCTGGGCATTTATCGCTAACGTACATGTTTGGTTTTGGTACGGCCCGGGCGTCCTGGTCAGAGGAACCATTAACCACAGGCGGGGTCGACCGACCTGCATGTGTGTGGGGTGGGTTGGTGTGGCGGCCGCCCGGCTCATCAGCTGCGCTCAATCTAATCTCAAAGTTATGAAGTTCTTGAGGCTTGTCATTAGCCCTCGCTGTCCCTGTACCGTCCAATATGCTGGGGTGGAGCCCTCGGTGCCCACTCCCAGGGGATCCTAACAACATGGTGGGATGGAGCCCACGGTGCCCATTCCCAGGGGATGCTAACAACGGACAGTATGATATTCATGTGTTCCGTCATGACATAAGAACAGATCACCAGCTTCCACTGTCAGCGTGTGTGAGCTGTACAGTGCTCGGGCAATCCACCGCCTCCCACTCATCATTGTAATGGATAGTTTCATATATGGACATTAATCACTGTCTATAGTATACTGGTCTTGAGGATATATATATA
>JAYMFT010233902.1:0-11151 GCA_038088735.1 Panulirus argus
GTATTCCCAATCACTAGTCTTTTTTCAGCACACAAATCCACGAGTTCTTCACCGTTTCCATTCACAACACTGAATATGCCATGTGCACCAATATATATGTGTATGTACATGTACGTGTATGTGCGTTATGTATATATGTTTGTATATGAGTGGATAGGTCTTTCTTTGTCTGTTTCCTGGAGCTTCCTTGCTGACGTTGGAAACGGCAATAATATATAATGAATAATAAATAATTAATCAAAATAGAATTTTTAAAACTATAGGTGTTTGAATTAAGTACTGCTGATGCAGTACTTTACCAAACACCATGATATTTGCGACAAGCTCTGTTGCTTCATTTTGATATTTTTTACACACTCTTGCAATCTGTTCTTTACATATTGTAACTCATGTATTCTTGAGGTCATTCTTTCCAATACCCTAAAACTTCAGTATTCCATATTCCATCATTTACTTTGTCATCATTTTTGTCTGAAGGGCGATAAAGTAGAACAACCTGTTTAGATGCTAGTGAGGCATTCTCTTTAATCCAAGAGGAAAATTTCTCTGTTAGGGAAGATATGACATGTCAGTTGAGCTGAATTTTTTTGAGTATATTTGTCTTGCTTTAAGCTGTTCCATATTTTGACTCCTTTTTCTCAGACATTCCTACAGTATTTTTGTTTTCTGTCACATTAATACTACCTGCAGTGCTGGTTATAGAGTCATAGTACTCATCAGTTAACCCTTGAACAATGGCCAACATCAGTTGATGTTCTTTTTGGGAATGGTGGCAGACACCAGTTGATATGATAACTTTCCCCACCTCTCTTTAAATGAACTATTGCCTTCTCATGCCAGGAGTTGCTTGAGGAGGTCATTCATTGCCATGAAGACATGGGAAAATTCTTCTATCCTCAGTACCCCCTGCACCCACCATTATATTATATAAGTATGGTCATCCTCTTTCAGGTCAGGTGCACTGTGACCCTATGGAAGACATGTACAGTAGATTGTAGGAAGACCTAAGTTATTAGGAGGAACTCTGTACCTGTATCACTTGGTGAGGAAGGTCAAGAAGAATAACATACTAAATATGAAGATACAGGTGACTTACAGGATAATTTTAGAAAGATTATTTAAAGTGGCCAGAGGCCTGCCAGGAAAGCATCCCAACAAACTCATGCTCTTGGAAGAAGTTATGTAGCAACTGCCCCGAATTTTCTGTGTATGTTATCCTGTGGTAATGATGTGTTTTAACATGATAGATAAATAAATATCCTTTCCACGTGTGCCAGCCACTTCCTTTACTCATACTTACTTGCAGTGTGAAAGGTTTACTATTTCTACTTTGGTGTTTGTTAACCTCCACCAACACATAAAATAAGAGTTTATGAAATTATGGTAGAGTGTTCATTGTAAAGAAAGAAACAAATCCTCCGATTTTCTCTTCATACTTACCAGCCAATCTCCCTCACCCTGAATGTTTGTGTGAAAGGTGTAATGTTTTGTAATGATGTATAGTGATGCAATTTACCCCTAATGCTGAACCTGTGTTTGAAATTGGAATACAGCTGAAAAAGAAGCTCATTAAGAACAAAGAAAAGTTGCAATGTTTTCTTGTCAGAGTCCATCAAACAAGGTATTCACACCCTCTGCAGGCATTCACTTATCACAAGACCAAGTCAAGAGGAAGATAGTAGTATAACTCTCTGCATATATTCTGTTACTTTTGAATGATAATCAATTATCACTTGAGATATAAAAAAAAAATCTTTTCTTTTCACTGCATGATAGAATTTTTGGACCATGTCTGTTATTGGAATGTTAGTACATTAAATATGGAAACATACTGGATCCATGTCACATTTTGCTTAACACTTGTCTCTTGATCCTATCTTTAATTTTGACATAACCTGTAAAAGCATTTTATCACCTTAAAATGGATTTCTTTTATGCTTTACTCTACACAATTCATAATCCTTTCTCTCCACACTTCTTTAATCATATTTAGGCTTGGGTCTGCCTTTTTCAAGTCTTTCAAGAAATCTCCAGAGGAGTGAGGGTGTGAGTCACAGAACTTTGAACTTCTTTAAGCACATATTTTGTCCTTGCTGACAGAACCAAAAGTTCAAGCCTTTTTTTAAGGGATGTTTTCACTGAAAGAAAGAAAGCAGAACTCAGTAAAGATTAGCATTCAATCATGTTTTGAAGATGCATGTTACTGCCTTATGAAAAATGTTTTAGTTGGTATGGCAGGGCATGGATTAATTTGTTTGAAAGCTCTGTGAGTTACATTTTTCAAATGGTTTGATGTTCTACCCAGATGTTGCTACCACATTAATCTGCATATTAAAACTGTCGGAGACCTAGTAGCATCTGTACACCTGTGTACATAAGTGCTTCTTGAATTCAGGAACAACATTGACTCCCTTGACTGGGAACTGTGGATAATGGGGAAGTTCTCATGCAGGTGAACCATTAACAGTTTGCATACTTCTTGATAAGTGAATGTGAATAGTGTGAGGTAACCCCATTATAGAAATCTCTACATATTTTGTTTATTTGTAGAATCTACAGTTTTTGGGATACTCCTTTATATGCACTTGCATATGTTGCTAGAAATATTATGAATAAAGATAGTTAATGATTGTTGCTATAGTTTATCATGCTGGTGAAATGTTAGTCTTTTAATAATACAGTGCAAAATTAAGTTTAATCAATTCACTGAATAAGGGCAGTATCGATACTGTACATAGAAGTCTTGACATACAGTCTGCTACCCCAGGACCCCTTCTATGGGGCTTCTCTAGCTTTGGGATTGCATTTCACAAGGGAACAGGGTACGGTGGGTTCCCTTAGGGTGAGAAGGTCCTTTTAGATCGTGTAATCTTTTCTATCTGCTGACTATAATGCAGCTTCATTGAAGGTGAGTTCCTATTTCTGATGTTACCATTTTTAGGCAGAGTCTGGAAACACCTTTGATGTACATATATGCTATTTTATGTTTTACAGTAATGCTTCAAAATTGATAATCTGTCCAATTGTGCATGCATGGTTTTGATTATATACTCTTAATAACTGAAAATATGCCAGTGCTTAATGCTGAGGATATCAGCCAGGTCTGAATTCAGGTTCCCAGGTATTTTACTTTCATCTGAAACTAAGCACAAGAATAACAATTGAATGGGTAGTTAGCACAGGAAGAGTCATGTCAAGTACTAAGCACATTATCTAAAGATATGTATTTTGTCCAAACACCCTGATTAGGTGACAGTATTTGAAAATTTTTTTTTTTTTCTAGTTGTTAAAATTAATCAGCAAGAAAATAAGTATTTGCAGTAAAGAGTTGTTGATGCTGCTGTCTCAATAAGTGCAAGTTTTAAGAAAAGTGTTTAAGTGCTCTGCAAAACTTGTATCACATGGCCTTGCACATCTGTGATTATATAAGCCAAGTGTAATTAAGCAGAATATAATGTGTTAATAAGGAATATCCTTAGACTGATACTGTTCTGAAGCCTTTTGCCTTTTATTTCAGTAAAGGCAGAATCATTTACAAAATGTTACTTGGACATAACTATACAAAGGCAGGGAAAGTTGAGCGTTATTGTATATGTAAGACTTGTAGAGTGTATTTGTCTAAGTATTGGTATGACTATAAGAAATGTGATGTTTTTTGTATGTATAATGAAATCATCCATACACAAACACAAAGGGAAAGTGCTCATTACGTTATGCTGTTTTCTTATTGTTAAGGATTAACTATGGTTATGAAATGTAAATTTTGTTGTAAATTTTGTTGGTCAAAACTTGTGACATTCTAAACAATTGCATTCCATTATATCATTCCTTCTGTAATGTGGATCAATTGATATGACAGACTGGTATCATTCATTGGATGTCGAAATACAGTACTTTACACAGGAAATTACTTGTTATAATGTACATGCATCAGCAGTATCTAAAGTAGTCATCTGTTATATTTGCCTTGCATGTTCTACAGTATCTTTTCTTTAAACTTAATTTTCCCTTGCAGTAAGTGTAATATGAAGATAGGCCAACTCAGTTGTACTTGCACTCATATATGTGTAATGAGTTCTTGGTTTTCATAATTTTTTCATGGCACAAAATTAGCAAGTGTGATTAATGGTATTGATTATTTATTTAACATTGTATGAAGACAGTTAATCATCATATTGATGTTGAGCTGTGTTAATATTTAACTTTTCATTCTGTCAGGCTCTCTTTATACTGACAAATATTCTAGCTTGGCTCATTTTATTATCATGACTTTTTTTTTTTCTTGTGCATTATAATGCTTTTCACCAAAACTTTTTTTTAAGTAATGACATGCTAGTCAGTGTACAGTGTTATTCTGTAGGAAGAGAGCTGACTGAAATTAGTTTTTTGACTTTTCTTAGGTCTAACTTCAGCCAAGAAAGTTACTGATCAACCACCATCAGATTGTTAAAACAATGTACTGATCATAAAAAGTATGCTTTTTCAGTGTATAATGTTCTTGTGTTGAACTTAGTGTTAAAACGAATATGTGAAAATTTGATCATTCTTCTGTTTATGCTTAGATTCACCTTTATTGTTATGCAACATTACTGATGGTTTGAATAAGTTGTGTGTACCTTTTGGCTCTAATTCTGTTGGATGCCAGTGGCCATCTGTGTTCAAATTTTAAGGGACCTGTTATAATTCATGTGAAATATAAAAACAGGCTATTGCAGTTATGGTAGAGTCATTATCCCTAATTTTCTGTGCATAAGCATAAGTAGCATTGTATGGTTGTACAATCATTGATTCTCATAAAAAAGAAACTGTGTATGTGCGCAAATCATCATTTTTTCTTGAAGAAGCCGAAACCTATCTTAAGCTTCAAGATCATGTATAATTCTAAACGATTGGATGACTATAGTGAACAAGTTTAAGAATTACTGTGTCATCTGCTTGACATTACACTGGAGTGATGCATGGTAAGTTGGCAATGCTCTTTTTAGCCTTGTGCTTTGTCATAGGATGCAAGAGGAGAGTAAATTAGAACTTCAGTGAAACTGAGTGGCACTTACATTATTTGCAGCCAATGGTGTATGTTATGCCTATGAATTGTCATAAAATTTTTTAAGAAATTGTAAATATAAAGGTTATTGGTAAATAAAACTGAATTTGGGTCATTAATAGTGTCACATGAATTAAATTAGAATTCAGTCATTCTGAAATCATTCGTCAAGTAGTTTTAGGATGGCAAACAAAGAAAGGGAAAAACAGTGAGTGATAGAAGTATGTGAAAAATTATCAAAATGAGAAAATAGTATTAAAGATGAAATGCAGATAAACCTTTAGATAAAAAGTCATCAGAAATAAAGAGAACTATAAGAAGTAATTTAGATACAAGGAAAGCGTCTTCACCCAAGTCAGGAAAAATGCCATACAAGGATATGTTTTGATGGCTGGTTTTGCCCAGGCAAACTGTTAATGAAATAATTCATTACTGATGTCTAAAATGCCACTCCAAGTCCTGTTCATAATTGTTTGCTGATAATCGCTCTTAAATCACTCATCCTCGAGTATGTTCAATGG
The DNA here is from genome assembly GCA_038088735.1 of Panulirus argus. Taxonomy (NCBI): domain Eukaryota; kingdom Metazoa; phylum Arthropoda; class Malacostraca; order Decapoda; family Palinuridae; genus Panulirus; species Panulirus argus. The sequence goes on from JAYMFT010233902.1 coordinate 5,566, forward strand.
CACAGAAAATACTTGTAGGTTTTTATCTGAGTGCCTGAAGAAGTTCAACTGAAAACTCAAGTAGGTAATTCTGTACAAAATGAGCGCTACAAGTATCAACAGTGTGGTGGCCAAGAAAGCTTACGAGTCCATGTCATCCGAACCATTAAAAACAGTCGAGAGTCAATTGATTTGTTTGAGGGGCTGAACCATATGTCATGTAAGGCCCGACCTAGACTTGGACTTTGTCTGTGACTGGAGCCACCAACACAATTCAAACATACAAAAAGAAGAAGGAAATAGTACAAATATGGAAATCTTTTAAGATCATTATGAAGCTTATTAATCAGAAATTGAAACAAAGCAAGACTTTAAATAAGAATATGAGACTCATTTATGATATGAGGAGGATGGTTGGTTTCAGACAGACACTAAATCAAAACAATATGTTAGTCAAACCAAGTTTTGATACTAAGAGTTTCTTAGAATAAGACCACTTGATACTGAACTCTTCAGACTTGAAGAAGTTTAGGTGTGGGTCACCTTCTGGGATTCCTTTGTCATTGGTTGATGTTTGTGATGACCTCGATGGAGTAACTTAAGATGACCTGTGTCAGATCTCTGCCTCACGGGACCAGCCCATAGACATGTTACCAAGATGTCTTGGTTATTTTCCAGGAGAAGTAAGTAGACAAGGATTACGATCTTAAACTTCCAGCATACAACCAGTCGAAATAACAACCTAGCTCAATGACTACCATTCTGTCATGCGAAACATCAAGTATGACGTGTGATGATGACTGAGCCAGCTTCCTCCTGAGACCCATGCTACCCAAATACTCCAGAGACCCATGCTACCCCATACTCCTGGGACCTATGTAACCCCATACTACTGAGACGAATGCTACCCCATACTACAGAAACCCATGCAACCCCATACTGCTGAGACCCATGCAACCCCATACTGCTGAGACCCATGCTCCTCCAAACTCCTTAGACCCATGCTACTCTATACTGCTGAGACCCATGCAGCCCCATACTGCTAAGACCCATGCAACCCCATACTGCTGAGACCCATGCTACCCATATTCCTGAGACCCATGCTACCCCATACTGCTGAGACCTATGCTCCTCCATACTGCTGAGACCCATACTCCTCCATACTCCTGAGACCTATGCAACTCCATACTCCTGAGACCCATGTGCGTCCATACTCCTGAGACCCATGCTCCTCCACACTCCTGAGACCCATGCTTCTCCATACTGCTGAGACCCATGCTCCTCCATACTACTAAGACCCATGCTATCCCGTACTGCTGAGTCCCATGCTTCTCCATACTCCTGAGACCCATGCTACCCCATACTCAGAGACCCATGCAACCCCATGCTGCTGAGACCTATGCAACCTCATACTGCTGAGACCCAAGCTACCCCATAATGCTGAGACCCATGCAACCCCATGCTGCTGAGACCTATGCTCCTCCATACTGCTGAGACCCATGCAACCCCATACTGCTGACACCCATGCCCCTCCATACTGCTAAGACCCATGCAACCCCATACTTCTGAGACCCATGCTCTTCCATACTGCTAAGACCCATGGAACCCCATACTGCTGAGACCCAATGTTAACCCATACTGCTGAGACCCATGCTTCTCCATACTCCTGAGACTCATTTTACCCCATACCCCTGAGACCCATGCTCCTCCATACTGCTGAGACCCATGCAACCCCATACTGCTAATGTAAACTCGTCTCGATAACTGCTTATGTTCTTCTATGTGGGACTTTGTCTTCTTTTTGAAAGTCCGGTGGCCTTTACAGTTTTATTAGAAAGCAGCTATGTACAGTCTAGGTTCAACGAGCAGGTTCTGGGCCCGCCCTAGGTAGTGACACCCGTGGTATATATATAGGCTTGTTCAGCGAACGGCTGGATTGTTATGTCTGCTTGCCTAACCGATCTGGTATGTCAACTTCCTAAATCGATCGGTATGTCATGTCTGCCTTAACATATGAAGTATGCGTGGTGAAACCGACCTGAACCAGGAGTCTACATCGTACCCTTGGGTGACTTCTCATGTGTTAACACATATTATTAGTGAGATAATGATTACAAATAACGTATGAAAATTTAATGGTATGTGTGTGTATCTTACACTAAGACCCACGCTCCTCCATGCTCCTGAGACTCATTTTACCCCATACTGCTGAGTCCCATGCTCCTCCATACTGCTGAGACCCATGCATCCCCATACTGATGAGACCCATGCTCCTCCACACACTTGCACACCAGACAGAAACTTTTACGACATCAGAGCTCCAGAAGGAGTAGTAGGGTGGGTGTGAAGGATTCCTCTCAGCAGTTCCCCATAATCGAAGATAAACAAGAACTGATGCAATTTCCAGCCCGTCTGCAACACAGCAGCCCTAAATCCAGGGGTAATTATGCATGTCTAATGTTGATCTCTATAGAGAGCAATAAAGAGAGAAGTAATGTGCGAGAAAGTCCTGGACTCTGGACTGAGCCTGAAATCAACCCTTATCCATTGCAGGAATTGATGAACCAACATTGCACTCTCTCACTGACTGTGGCTCACAACGTCTCTAGTAATGAAAGTTCTTGATAAAGTGAAGACGATGCCGCCTCCACAAAGTCACTCTGTGAGCGAACCTGGCACCTCTTACCCTCTCCCTCCCATTTACTATGTAGGTAGTGATGGTGGTGTACTAAGGGAGGGAGGGAGGGAGGGAGAGTGATGGAGCATGACCAGGGGTCTGGTGGTTGCTACTACTGTTGCAGCTGCTGTGGTGGTCACGCCTCACTCCCCTCCACCAAGCCATACCACAATTCTTCCCCTCCAGCTTGTACCTGGTCTACCCTCACCTCTCTCCTGTTCCATGTCTCCCCAGCTGGTCTACCCTCACCTCTCCACTGCCCCGTGTCTCCCCAGCTGGTCTACTCTCACCTCTCCACTGTCTCATGTCTCCCCAGCTGGTCTATCCTCATCTCTCCCCTGTCCCATGTCTCCCCAGCTGGTCTACCCTCACCTCTCCACTGTCCCGTGTATCCCCAGCTGGTCTACTCTCATCTCTCCACTGTCCCTTGTCTCCCCAGCAGGTCTCCTCTCACCTCTCCACTGTCCCGTGTCTCCCCAGCTGGTCTACCCTCACCTCTCCACTGTCTCCTGTCTCCCCAGTTGGTCTACTTTCACCTCTCCTCCATCCCATGTCTCCCCAGCTGGTCTATCTTCAACTCTCTTCCATTCCATGTCTCCCCAGCTGGTCTGCCCTCACATCTGAACTATTCCGTGTTTCCCCACCTGGTCTACCCTCACCTTTCTCCTATCCCGTGTCTCCCTGGCTGGTCTAAACTCAACTCTCCTCCATCCCATATCTCCCCAGGTGGTCTACCCTCACCTCTCTCCTATCCCGTGTCTCTCCAGCTGGTCTACCATAACTTCCCCCCTATTCCGTGTCTCCCCAGCTGGTCTACCCTCACCTCTCCCCTATCCCACGTCTCCCCAGCTAGTCTACTCTCACTTCCCCCCTATCCCGTGTCTCCCCAACTGGTCTACCCTCAACTCTCCCCTGTCCCGTGTCTCCCGAGTAGGTCTACCCTCAACTCTCCTCCATCCCATGTCTCCCTAGCTGGTCTATCCTCACCTCTCCCCTGTCACGTGTCTCTCCAGCTGGTCTACCCTCATCTCTCCCCTATCCCGTGTCTCCCCAGCCGGTCTACCCTCATCTCTCCCCTATCTCGTGTCTCCCCAGCTCGTCTACCCTCACCTCTCTCTTGTCCGGTGTCTCCCCAGCTAGTATACCTTCACCTCTCCTCCATCCCATATCTCCCCAGCTGGTCTACCCTCACCTTTCCCCTGTCCCGTGTCTACCCAGTTGGTCTACTCTCACCTCTCCTCCATCCCATAACTCTCCAACTGGTCTACCCTCACATCTCAACTATCCCGTGTCTCCCCACCTGGTCTACCCTCACCTCTCCTCCATTCCATGTCTCCCCAGCTGGTGTACCCTCACCTCTCCCCTATCCTGTGTCTCCCCAGCTGGCCTACCCTAACCTCTCCCCTGTTCCATGTCTCCCTAACTAGTCTACCCTCACCTCTCCCCTGTCCGATGTCTCCCCAACTAGTCTACCCTCACCTCTCCCCCGTCAAATGTCTCCCCAAATAGTCAAACCTCACCTCTCCCCTGTCCCATGTCTCCCCAGGAAATCTACCTACACCTCTCCCCTGTCCCATGTCTCCCCAGCTAGTCTACCCTCACCTCTCCCCTGCCCCATGTCTCCCCAACTAGTCTACCCTCACCTCTCCCCTGCCCCATGTCTCCCCAACTAGTCTACCCTCACCTCTCCCCTGTCCCATGTCTCCCCAAATAGTCTACCCTCACCTCTCCCCTGTTCCATGTCTCCCCAACTAGTCTACCCTCAACTCTCCCCTGCCCCATATCTCCCCAACTAGTCTACCCTCACCTCTCCCCAGTCAAATGCCTCCCCAAATAGTCTACACTCACCTCTTCCCTGTCCCATGTCTCCCCAGCTAGTCTACCCTCACCTCTCCCCTGTCCCATGTCTCCCCAGCTAGGCTACCTTCACCTCTCCCCTGTTCCATTTCTCTCCAACTAGTCTACCCTCACCTCTCCCCTGTCCCATTTCTCCCAAACTAGTCTACTCTCACCTCTCCCTTGTCCCATGTCTCCCCAGCTAGTCTACCTTCACCTCTCCCCTGTCCCATGTCTCCCAAACTAATCTACCCTCAACTATCACCTGCCCCATGTCTCCCCAACTAGTCTACCCTCACCTCTCCCCTGTCCCATGTCTCCCCAAATAGTCTTCCCACACCTCTCACCTGTCCCAAGTCTCCCCAACTAGTCTACCCTCACCTCTTCCCTGTTCCATGTCTCTCCAGCTAGTCTACCCTCACATCTCTCCTGTTCCATGTCTCCCCAACTAATCTATCCCCACTTCTCCCCTTTCCAATGTCTCCCCAAATAGTCTACCCTCACCTCTCCCCTACCCCATGTCTCCCCAACTAGTCTAACCTCACGTCTGTCCTGCCCCATGTCTCCCCAAGAAGTCTACCCTCACCTCTCCCCTGTCCCATGTCTCCCCAAATAGTCTACCCTCACCTCTCTCCTGCCCCATGTCTCCCCAACTACTCTACCCTCACCTCTCCCCTGTCCTATGTCTCCCCAGCTAGTCTACCCTCACCTCTCCCCTGTCCCATGTCTCCCAAACTAATCTACCCTCACCTCTCCCCTGCCCCATGTCTCCCCAACTAGTCTACCCTCACCTCTTCCTTGTCAAATGTCTCCTTAAATAGTCTACCCTAACCTCTCCCCTGCCCCATGTGTCCTCAAATTGTCTACCCTCACCTCTCCCCTGTCCCATGTCTCCACAGGAAGTCTACCTACACCTCTCCCCTGTCCCATGTCTCCCCAGCTGGTCTACCCTTAGCTCTCCCCTGTCCCATGTCTCCCCAGCTGGTCTACTCTCACCTCTCCCCTGTCCTATGTCTCCCCAAACTAATCTACCCTCACCTCTCCCCTGCCCCATGTCTCCCCAACTAGTCTACCCTCACCTCTTCCTTGTCAAA
>JAYMFT010233913.1:0-11151 GCA_038088735.1 Panulirus argus
ATATATATATATATATATATTAAATAAATGTATACAGGCAATAGGCATTACAGTGGAATATCATATAGATAGACAGACTTCCCAGAGGCTGCAGAGAAGGTCATGAAACAATATTTTATTGTGAAGTTTAGTTACGACAAGTTGTAAAAGTGGAGGAGCTTATCCTGCGAAATCTGGAGGGCAATGAGGCCTGCTGTCAGCCAGATGAATTCTGAGAAAAGTTGAGGAAGATTGATCGAGGAAAACACCGTCGAGTAAGACTCATTTTCCGCAGCAGCAAAGGTCAAGATACGCGCCAGATGCCCGGGTAAAACATGACCTGCCGACTCACAGGTCACACGCGGTATCATACTGCAAATAATTCTGAATGGAGCCCTTGAGCACGATGGTACGACCATTGAGCACGACGGTACGACCACTGAGCACGACGGTACGACCCATGAGAACGACCGTATGACTTTCAGGTACGTTGATATGACCCTTTAGCACGACGGTAGGTAACATCGTGCTCGAGAATCGTACCGTCGTGCTCAGGGGTCGTACCGTTGTGCTCAAGGGGTCGTACCGTTGTGCTCAAGGGGTCGCACCGTCGTGCTCAGGGGTCGTACCGTTGTGCTCAAGACGTCAAGACAGAACTTGCTCTTGCGGGGCAGAACGTCATACGGCCACAACATACATACAAAATGCGCATGTAAATGAGTTCCATCTGGCGGGGTCTGCGCCGTAAACAGGCGGATGGCGTTCACGGACGCCCAGTGAATAGTTAATCAAATGAATAGTTCATTCGCCAATCAGGGAGCTTCAATTGCATCCCGCCAGTGAACTGAAGTTCTGTGATTAGACAGAGAAATCATTCGCCGGACCAAGATTCGCTCCAGAATATACGGTGTTCCAGGAGGTGCCCTTGGTGACTTCCAGGACAGGGAGGAGAGAGAGAGAGAGAGAGAGAGAGAGAGAGAGAGAGAGAGACTAATTCACAGAGCCGCCTTCCAGCACAAACACCGACCCTCCGATCTCCCCCTCCTCCCTCCTCCACTTCTCCATCACCTCCTCCTCCTCCCTAACTCCCCCCCCCACAACCCCTCCACCACCTCCTCCATCAACACTGAGGACGCATTCCACCTCACCACTTCAAATCCCCCCCCCCTCCCCACTCCCCGCCCCCTCGCTTCCATAACACCTCCAACCCCTGCCTCCAACCCAGCTCCAAAAATGATACCTTTAAAAGCTCCCCTTCCCTAAATTTTGAGACGGGTGAAAAATTCTTTTGTAAAGTACAACACTCCGTTCTCTGCCAGTGTGACAAGCCGTCACAAATTATCTCTAGCTTACCGTTTTTTGTCAAGATCTTCGTTTTCTTTTTTTATATTCATGTCTCCCAAAAATTTACAAATGTGTGTGTTTGTCTTCTGTGAGCGACGAGTGAAAAATTGGCCAGAATGTGAAGAGGAAGTTATATATATAATTTTATTTTGTTCTCTATGGTTTATGAGACGGGAAAGGTCTGCTAGCCGCTGTTTATAGTTTAGGGGGACCGGAGGATGGGTCGTGCACGTATACATCAGATAAGAGACTGTAAACTGTAAAATCTGGGTTTGATTTTTAAGAATTCTCTTCTGTAGGAATTGCAGTTGAGGAAAAACGAACAATACTGTTATTTCTGTATTTCTACTTAAGTGAATTATTCGAACAGTACAGAAAAATTGAAAGATATATATATGACAGAGAAACAGAAGTACAAGCAATCTATCTATCTATCTATCTATCTGTCTATCTATCTACCTATCTATCTGTCAATCTCTCTCTCTATCTATCTATCTATCTGTCTATCAATCAATCTGTCTATCTATCTATTTATCTATGTATCTATCTATCTATGTATCTATGTATCTATCTATCTATCTATCTATCTATATATATATATATATATATATATATATATATATATATATATCACAGCACACACACACACACACACACACACACACACACACACACACACACACACACACACACGAAAACTTCATTTCAGGTACAATGCTGAATTCGTAATGAGTCATGAGAACCAAGGAGAGGGCATCGTGGCGTGATGTTGGCAGCAGCTGTTCTGCCAACACTTGCCTCTCTCTCTCCGCAACGGTAATTTGGTATTATTGTGTATTTGTTCGGTTCAGAATATGGTATTTTGTACCAGTTCCTTGTCACAGGACGTGGGCGAACCCCCTGAGACATTTTGGCGTCACAGTATGGCATAAAACACCGTCATGGAGGCGCAGATGGTCACAGGTGGCAACAAAAACACAGCAAAACACGTTTCGAAATGGAGGCAAGAGGGCGGTCTCCTTGGTGACGTCACGGGCTGCCCCACCACCACCACCACCACCTCCGCTCCACCACCCACACCCCACCTGCCCTGCCGTAGGTGACGTCACGGGCCGCCCCTCCCTCCCCCAACACCCACCGCTCCTCCACCCACACCCCACCTGTTCTCCGTAGTACTACTGCCTGCGTCTGCGCACTCGTACACATACACGCACACGGAGTCGAAATCTGCTCCGATGGGTAATTGATCACCTCAGTGGAAGGGGAAAAGGGATGCATTTTAGGGGGGGATATCCTCGAAATAGGTAATAAAGTCGACGAGTGGCGTGCCGTAAGGTTCAGTTCTGAGAACCATTAATCTTCTTGATCTCTGTGAATAACTTGCAAGAAGGTCTGCTGACTGTATATGTTTGCAGATGATGCCTGAATCATGAGGGAGGTAAAACGTGAGGCAGACGGCATCAACATGCAAGGGAATCCCGGGACAAACTCCAGTCTGATGTATAGTTGACGAACTTCAACCCGGGTAAATGCAAAATTATGCAGATGAGGCGCAGAAAAGAAGGCCCCAGTACAGATATGATCTATCATGAAATAATCTGGATGAATTTGAGTGTTAGAGGGGCTTGGGGGGCGGCAGACATCATACCCTAACTTGTCGCTATTGTCCAACAGATGCTGATTAGAGAAGACGACAAAGTGTTTGCTGGCAAATTTAAAACAGCGTTGTTTAATTCCTACATTAGGGTGAAATTTGAATATGCTTCCTAAGTTTGGTCGCTGCACTTAGAGCAGCCCAAGAACTACTAAAGAAGGTCCAGAGGAAGGCAACAAAGATTGTGCCAGAATTGAAAGAGTTAAGGAGAATGGTTACAAGACTTAAAACTATCCATGAAGGAGGAGAGAAGAGTAAGAGGTAATTTGATCACAACCTTTAAGTTTTTTACCCAGTCTGACGAAGTCAGCAAGTGAACAGTTCTCGAAAGAAGTGAACAGAGAACAACCGGAGAACATAACATGAAATTAAAAGCTAAATACTTGATAGAAAAGATGTAAGGCAGTGCGTCTAATGAATTATGTAAAAATAGTGTATAAATTAAATAAACTGAATGATGAAGTAGAAGTATGACAGTACATAAAGGTCAAGAGATGGGGCCCCGTGAGTGGAGAACCCCCTCTACGTCCAATGAAGAAAAGCTTTTACACACACACACACACACATACACACACACACACACACACACCACCCGCTACACAACCCTCCATTACGCTTCTGGTCAAGATATTTATTAGATTCTTGGATGAGACGCAACCGTACCTGGCCCAACTAGGTTAGCTGGTTATCGGCTGCCGTCATTACCTCAGTGATTAACTGCCCGGGCCGTGGGCCTCTCCCTGATGGGTGGGAAAGTTCACTGGTGTCCATGGGATGGAGGAAAACCTCCGGAAAAGACGGAAGGGAAAGTTTATATTGTGGGTGATGTGGTTGTATGTACCTAAGCCTCCCACACTGGCACTGTGGTGTGCCTGGCCATGTTTGGACAGCAACATGGGAAACCTGGCCACGTCTGCCCAGCCAAACCCACAGGCAGCCCTGTCATCATGGCAGCCTAGCCTCTCTCATGACTCACTGTCTGACCACCTTACTCACTCACATTCGTCTGTCATGCAGACCAACATTCACCCATTCTTACCTGTACCAATTTTTTCCCTCAGTCGCACTCCTTCCCTCTCACCTTTATTCCTTTTCATGTTCTCTACGACCAGTATAATCTATACGCATCTTTCTTGCGTTTCCAGTCGGTTTTTTTCCCTTTTTCTGTCGTCATCTGTGGGTATGCGTTACCACCGTCCTGGGAACATCGCGGTGTACAGCGAATGAACGAGTCATCTGCATCGTGCCAGGATGACAAAGATACACTGTCATGTCCTCCATGACTGCCTGGAAAATAAACACGACAAAGTCTGTTGCCTAAGTCACGTCTAATCTGTTTCTGTTTATATTACTGTTCGTTGTTCCATCGCTTCTTCCCTCTGTTCCCACAGCAGGGTTCCTCACTGATCCAGTATGGTGGCTGCTGCCCAACCACAGGCCCCAGGGCAACGTCTGCTGCCCCACCACAGGTTCCAGTATGATAGCTGCTGCCACACCACAGGTCCTAGTGTGGTGGAAGTCCTACCACAGGTCCCAGTGTGGTGCCTGTTGCCCTACCTGAGGTCAGACGCGAGACTGTAATGAAATATGCAGCAATTTATATTCATTTTTATTTCTGTATTATCTGTTGGTTCATGAGATTTCATTCGCAGTCTCGTATATAGAAGAGATAATTATCTACAGCAGGAAATAATGTCAGTGCTTTTACGTGACACATTACCATCCTGTAAACACAAGATGTACCACAGAAATCAGTTGCCATGTCCCATTTTCGTCCGTTTAACTGCCTTGTCTAAATAACAGAGAGTGTACATACTCATAGTGCCAGTCATTATAGACTGGAAGTTTTCAAACTGGCACAGGTATTTGTAAGAACTGTAGATTGATTGGCGTATCGTACTTTTTAATCGTTCGTAAATGTTATGAAAAAAGATTCAGAATCCTGAGTATGACAACGTACAGTAGATCCTGGTCGATACCTCCAGTTGGCCCGCCTCTCGCTGTTACTGTGGAGGGAGGATGATATATTCCTGAAGTTTTTTTCAGTCAAGCTTATGACAGCTTTTGCGAAAGGCTATGGATTTTAAAGCCGTTATGCCTGTAGGATGAAAAGCTTTTGGGCAGCTGGGAAAGGACCATATTTTTTTATATAATGATCAAGGAAGGTTTGAAGTAGTTCTTGAGATATTTTCGATGATTTTTTTTATCATGCTTCTGTCATCTGACGACATACTGAACCATGTATGAGATTTTGGGTAATACACGAGAAAGCACGGTGGCAAAATAGGGGTCCTCTTTGGTCGTAATGAGAGGTCGTCACTGTTGCCAGTGGCGTAGGGAGCTCGAGAAGGCCCAAAGAACAGGACCTGAGGCATCCCTTATGGCTTATGGCTACTCACCAACACCTCACGTGCCTCAGCATAAGAGAGAGACGGGTAGAGCCAAGGGTGTTCCTAGGCAAAGACTTGCTACAGTCCTCTTGAGTGGCAGTATAAGGGGACTTAATCACCTCATTACCAATCTTTATCACTCGTCGTTACTGGTTACTTGCCAGGGGAGGACAGCCTGAGATTTATCATTAGCTCGGGCTAAAGTATTGCTGAAGTATACGTCGCTCCTAAAGTGATTTAAACGTGCAATGTAAAAAAAAATAATTTGCCAGGCTTGACCCTAAGGTGGAGGTAATATACTACTGGTTCTTGGTGATTCATGGACGCAACTTATCGAGATATCATCATCGCCTGACGGCCCACTTAATGGAGGGGAAGCGACGCTGGGCATGGCCCTGATGGGGTGACTCATGGCTGCCCGGGGACCTCATATTGTATTGTAATACGCTGGGGAATGGGTTGCGACATGCACCTCCCTGACGACGGCCATTGGCCTTGGCGTCCTTTGGCCAATCTCTTCCTGGGTCTCTGACAGGGAGGACCTGACTGTGGCCAGGGAGGATCTGACTGTGGCCAGGGAGGACCTGACTGTGGCCAGGGAGAAAGAACGTGACCTGCAGCTAAGGAAAGATGACTTGACTATGTGTGTGGTCAGGGAGAGAAGGTATGACCCTCCTAGCATAGGGAGCGAGCATTCGGGTCTCCAAGACCGGAGAGCTAGAGCATCTGACTCTCCATGGCCGGAGAGAGAGAGAGAGAGAGAGAGAGAGAGAGAATGGACCACCTATTCATCTCCAGAGGGATAGACCCCTAACTCTCCTCGTACAGAGAGAACTTCTGTAGCGGTAACGCAGTTGTCAGTGGTTTCTACAGTGTCCCTCGGAATATATGCATAAAGTCTTGCTCTTTGACTTCATTCAGCCGGTGTCAACACTCTATATGCAAAGGAAGTCCGCCACCGACCGGATAATTTGCTTTGAATACTTCATAAAGGCTGACATTTTCCATACATGACCTCTGGTCCCGCAGCCAATTACCATACGCGACCCCATAATCCAGCGTAGCAGATTGCCTCAATAAGTCTGGCATGGTCGGAGGGAAGATGATGGTGCAATGCGACTGGGGAAAGTTTATCTCTATTGCTCTGGTTGGAAATATTTCGCCAGTTGTTAAAGAAAAGCTAAAAGTCATTTTTATAGATTATATTGCCTTTTATCATGAAGGCAATTTTGAGAACAGTAGTTTTGATTATCTTCTCTATGATTATGTATACCTTTTGTTATCGTGGTGGCGAAAAGTTAGGTTATTTTGAAATTATGATTACTTTTTAGTCTTCAAAAAACTGGTCTCGTGTCGCTGTTGAGTGCCAGATGGGAACAGATCAGTAGAGGCGATGACAGACGCACTAGCATGAAGTGAAATTAAGAGGAATGTTCCCATGTGGTTCGGTCCCAAAGGGTTGCAGCAGATCGGCCTGGGAAAGGCACCAGCCGTGACCTGTGGCTGCGAGGGAGGGACGGGAGGCAGGAGGGAGGAAAGGTGAGATGCGGAATGGTGCGGGATGAAGGAAGATGCATTTAGCTTTAGAATGAGGAGAGAAGGAATGGAGATTGAGAGGAAATCAAAGGATGGGTAAAAAGAGTTGAAAAGGGACAGAGGTTAAAAAAATGAAAAACAAGGGAGAGCGAAATGAAAAGGTTTAGAAAGGGTAGGAAAAGAAGTGGAAAGTAAAGGACAGAGTGGATAGAGAAGGTATAGAGGAATAAGATGAAACGTACCGGGAACTCCTCAGGACACATTCCAAGCCTCTGTTGATCTTCCACATTGTTTACATCGCCCCGGGCTGCCCCTGGCGGAGGAGTTCCCTGGTGTATCGCCTCAACCACAGCACGAACCGACGCTGGGTCAAGGACAGGCATCTGCATATGGCCCCGCTTATAAAAAATCATTTGAGATTAAACTAAGAAGAGAAATGATAAAGATTAGAGATAAGAAAAGGAGAGGAACAAGTGAGAGAAGCAAGTAGGAGGACTGTTACAATTATCTGTAGTCTTGATAGAGAAAGTAGATGATAAGGAATGATAAAACAGATGAAGAAGACGGTAGAAGAGTGTCAGAGAAGGTATTGAAGAATCATCAGCGGGAGTAGAAGTGTCCCAAGAACAAAGGCTCTGGCGCAGCAGTAGGAGACGAGTAACTTGCATTACCAGCTGCACCACTGGCATCCCCACACTTGGGTCCTGTTCCACATGACTTGGCTCCGGCTAACCTCGTCCAACAGCTCCTAACACCGATAGAAGGTCCTACAGGGCGACGCTTTAGCCCATCTGTTCCTCAGTGTTTGTGACACACTTCTCCCGTGTTGTGGTGTCGCTCAACACCTTACTGCTGCATCTGCTCTGGAGAGGAACGGGACCACTGAAGAACGAAATATAAACTCAGAAATGTTAAATTTAGAGGAGAATTTGTGAGGTGGGTAAAAGGAAAGTTGTGGGTGGAGGAGTCGGAGTAGGAATTTCCATTACGCTTTGGAAAATCATTCAAGTCACATTCAGCAGAGGACAGAGTAATTAGCACACAGCTAGTATTGTTCAGGAAGGCAAATATCTCTCCCTGGATCACATGATGAAATAACGAAGCATCTTAGTGGAACTCATAGTGAACCATCTTGCCAGACCAAGTGAAGTACGCAAAACATCTCGGTATCCTGAAGGATGAAGCACGGAATCGCTTCGCTGGACCTCACTAAGGAACACCTGAGCACGTCTGAGTGATGCACCAACTGCGTTTCAACCCTTGGCATAATCGCTAAGGTTGATATGGAAGCCGGAGACGGACGAAGCCTCACTCGTCCAATCGGACGATCGCAAGGACCTGCTCTTGATGATCGCTGCGTCGAACTCCGGCAATGCGGACTGACAGGAGAGAAAGAACCATCGGCCTGGAAGAGGAGAGGATGAAGAAATTGCATTTAATAGGCAAATTAAAGCTAGAGACGATGCATGAACACGAGGAGCGACGTGATGTGGCTTGCTCCTGCGTCAGAGGCGAGGAAGTTGTGAGTGTCTGAAGCAAGATCGATGACATGCCCTCGGAAGGGCCCAGAGGTCATCCAGTGCTGCCCAGCGTGACCATAACCGACAGCTGTACTTGCCTTTTGTTCCTTGTAGTGCCGTCAAGCCGAGAAACCTGTAGCATAACAGGGTCGTTGGGTTCCGAGATCACGCGCGCCCGGGTCACGCAGGCCGGGGGTCAGAGGTCGTAACTGTGAGGGAGACGCCCGCCGCTGTTACACTTGAGTCTAACGAATCATTCCCTTCCGGAGTGTAAAAATGAGGTCGATTGCTCGCCAGCGGCGCAATTAAAGGGAGATGAAGAGAACGTTCGCTGGGTTGCTCTAAGTGCACGTGTATACGGGACGCTGGAACCAGCACTGTTCTCGCTAGATACGGAGGTAATACGCCATCAGGGGGACATACTGGGAAATGTTAGCTTCCGTAATGATTAGTTGTTGATTTAGAAAAAGTAAACAGTTGAATAAGTAAATAGATATCGCATTTCTACACACACACACACACACACACACACACACACACATGTACATATATATACACTTGTCGTAGGTTCGTACGCCTGGTAGTACAATTCCTTGTTACACGGGGCCAACAACTTTCGTACCGGGTTTATGTTTGTCACATATATAGTGTGAGGACACGAGCAAAACTGCTCTCTGTTTCCTGACTCCTTCCACAGTTGTGGGATAATTTCTACCAAACTGGTCCGTTAGCATCGGGGTCCCGTAACACTGGAAGGTGACTGGCCGCCAGTCTACCTGCTGCCAATCTACCTGCTGTCAGTCTACCTGCTGCCAATCTACCTGCTGTCAGTCTACCTGCTGCCAATCTACCTGCTGTCAGTCTACCTGCTGCTAATCGTTTGGCCGATGTTATCTCCCAGCATCATTCTCTGTAGGATAGACGTAAACACCTCTCAGATAGTGTGAGTTAGCGGTACTAAATAGTTCTCTTTATTTTTCTCTTCTCCATCTTTCAGTTTCTAATATACTTCTCCCTCCTTCATATTACTCTCAGTTATCTATTTTCCCATTGTATTCGTCTCTATATTACTCGTAATACGTTCTGTCTTGTTTTTTTGAGTTCCCCGATTGTGTGTGTCTGTTCACTGTCTTGTCCACACTTATCTTATGGCTTCAGCTCTTGTGTTAATGTATCTAGCTGGACCGCTAGCACGTTGGGACACACCACATCACTGCTCCCTACAATTCTCGCCACCTCCCGCGCCACCATTCCGTAGGAGGAGTAGCAGAGGAAGAACCAACCGTGAAACACTTCGTGTATAGGCTTCATAGTTACGCCTTGTCTTGAGGAAGTAAGGGAAGATTTTCACAGAGCACGACAGACGACGATGGCTGACTACGTCAGGCCAGACAAGACACAGTCAGGGGTGAGCTGTAAGATCTCTCTAGGCTTTGCTCTTCCCTTGCCTTTGCCCAGACGTTTAAGCAAGCACCACAAGAACTGCCCTTCATAAATCTCTCGGCACGACAAGGGTCGCATTTAGAGAGGGATAATCCATCTACATGATCCTCCCAAAGGGCGCATCATGGTAGGATTTGATTCCTTATTTGCCGATTATTTTTCCTTCTTTTTGGTTCGGATTCCATACCGGACGGCTGTCATTTGTTTCTTGTTTGGCCGCGTGTGACGCGCACGTATCAAGCAGCGTTTGTTTTATATTCAAGATGCGACGAGCGTTTGGGAATTATGTTGCCTATCCTCAGCGGAGTTTTTTGCCTATAATCCTATGTTACCGATGATCTTCTTTTATTGAAGCAAGATTTAAAGGGATTTTTTTTATTGCTTATAAATGATACATGTTCCCCGGTGGGTGGTGTGCGCAGTGCGCACATTTTCTATTCCTGTCTTGTCTTCTCACGTATTTATTATTGGGTTTTAATTTTTTTTCTTCAGTCCACCAGCATGACTGGACGGGGCTTGTCTCTCGGTCCATGATATGTCGTGAGGGTCGTCGTAAGAAAAAAATAAAAACACTTGATCGTATTTTCAGCTCAGCATATTTGAATCTGGCCGAGCTTGCCTCAGGCTTGGTAGAGCCGGCTGCAGTGTGATCATTAGTGAAGCTAGATACAGGGGGGGGGTTATTAAGTGAGCCACCTGCAGGGGCTCACCAGCATAACCAGCTGCCGTGGAGCCACCAGTGAAGCCAGCTGCACGGGGGTCACCAGTGGATCCAGCTGCAAGGGTTCATCATCGTAACCAGCTGCAGTGGGGCCACCAATGGAGCCAGCTGCAGGGGCTCACCAGCTGCCGGTGGTCACCAGGCCCACGTGAGATACACCAGCTGAGTCTTTGCTGTGTACGTAACCCAGAGAACGTGTACCACAGCACGAGCTTTACCAAAAGCTCCCGTTCGCTACCTGGTGCATCCTGATGGAAGCTGTTCACTGTCTTTAGTGTTCAATATTCATTTAGATAAATAATTTAGGAATCTAATGCTGTCCACCAGCAGGTAACCTGGCCATAGACCAACAGGTGCTGCCCAGATGTCCCGTGGTCGCCGCTCGAACTAACCCAGATATTGACGTTTTTGCTTCGTTTATCGTTGATAATGTTGGCTTTTTTTTCTCTCTCTCTGTTAGCTGAGACGGCACGGGCAGCTGAACGCCCTAATCAAGGCCGCCTCATGATCTCTCTCTCTCTCTCTCTCTCTCTCTCTCTCTCTCTCTCTCTCTCTCTCTCTCTC
>JAYMFT010233924.1:0-11151 GCA_038088735.1 Panulirus argus
GATAGATAGATAGATAGAGAGAGAGATAGAGAGAGAGAGAGAGAGAGAGAGAGAGAGAGAGAGAGAGAGAGGAAAAAATAATAATTGCTTCACAACTAAAACGGAACCAGTTGGATGATATGATTGTTACCATCATCATACAACCTTAAAAACTTTTCTCGACTGTCTGCTCGCACCATCCAGCCACACCTGTAAGGCTATAGAACCACACACACACACACACACCGCCAGAGGCTGGCCTGTGCATCGTCAGCTGGTGTGGGTTTAAATCCAACGTGAAATTGATTCAAACATACAAGCCCAAAATTGCCCAATCATTCGCTTTTCCCATTTTTTCCTCCAACTCTCCCACTCAGATATGACACATTTCCGAGGGTGTTTTGATATGCAATCATCCATAGACCTGGGGAAATATCTGCATTGCTAAATGGTTCCCAGTCGCTCAAAAAAAAAAAAAAAAAGAGGAAAAATCCTTCGTCTCGCTTAAAAGAAAAACGTTGAATGATACAAGTGTGAACTGTGGGCGTCATCAGATGACGTGCTGCAGGCATTACTGTTGCCCTTATTCGCCTGGAAGGGTGAACACAACCTCAAGCAGTGAATGTAAACAGTGGATGTGTGTGTGTGTGTGTGTGTGTGCCTCCCCTGGTGGCAGACTTATGAACTAAGAAGGTTCGAATGGCCGAAGATGGACTGAGCTCGTTCGGATAACTGAACCAGTCGGTTACTCGCTGTGGAATGGCAAGTTGTTCACTGTGTGTGTGTGTGTGTGTGTGTGTATAACTTATTACCTATTCCACGCCTAGTTCTGCACACGTGTGACCCTATCTCATGAAGTTTCTCTTCTGTCATACAAATATTCAAAGTCATGAGTGCTGTCCGTATTCACAATTCCATCGTTCCGTTTATTCCATCCATGCAGCACTCTTATTCTATCAAAGTATTTCTTGGCGTCTTTTCTCTACCAAGTTTCTTGCTTAATTCCATGTCACGGACTCTGGCTGTTCCTTCCTTGTACCTTTCGAAAAACTGAAACTTCCTCGAACTAGTTTGAAAGCTCTGAGTTCGCGATCGGGTTAGGTCATCCCTCACTCCTCCTTCTCTCGTCCACAGTCGGCAAATCCAGTGTTACCTCCAGCCTTCCCTTGCGACACACCCCTTTCATAATCAATACTGGTAACCTCTTTGTTGCCTCCCCATTAACTCTCTCTGCTTCTTTAGGCCTAATGTAGGATGCGAGCAGCATCCAAATATCTCTTTAGCGACAGAGGTGAATGCTACTCCAATATTCGCCAGCGGACAGTTTGTCTCCTTAACTATCCTCCTGATTCTGACGACAGGGTAGGGACGATGTCGACTCCTCTAGCTGGAGTCCCTGTCACATAAAGATTCCTGAGGCTCATTTCCCGCTGGAGGATACTCACAATGAGTCCATCTTTCACTGTGTCCCATCCTCATTACCTTGCATTTTGCTCCGGATGAATTTCACCACCCATGTATCAGGCCAGCTTTGGGGCTTGTCTGGGTCCCCTTGTGAATATGTAAATTATCACCAATCTGTCCTGTATGGGGAGTGGAGGTTTACACTCGTGGGGCGCCCCATCTCTCGAACAGTCTCTATTATCATACAACTTTTTACGCTTCTGTATGCTGTCCGCGGTCACTATTTCCTGTGGTTGTTTTGTCCCTGCATTTTTCCACGTCTTCAGTCTGGTCTAAGACCGTATAGCCTGTGGTCAAGTCACCCTTCACTCTTCTCTCTTTCATGATAGCAAATTCAGGGCCTCCAACCCTTTCCCTTTGACTCGTTTCCCTTAACTCTGTTACTGTCTCTCTTGCCTTTCTCTGGACCTCCTCTATTAGATCTTCTGTGCTTATCTTTAAGTGTGGAGACCAAATGTAAGAGGCATATTCTAGTTCTGGCCTTACGTGGCAGCTTGCTGAATATTTCCTCAGTCACATACCTGAAAGCTATTATTATTTTTGCCGGTGGAGAGTTTGTCACCTTTACTATTCTTGTGATATGGCACCCTGGCGACAGCTTAGGGACGATTTCCGTGCTCATATTGAAGCCTTCTTTCATTCCGTCCCATTGCCATCATTATATATTTACTCGCGCTGAATTTCAGGAACATGTCTCGAACCTTTGTAAGGGAATACATTCATCCATGCTTTTTTTTTTATTTAAAAAGAGAATGTGAAGAAGTAATTTTATTATATTAGCGTAGTGGGTGAATGAATTAAGATTGCTGAGAACATGTTTAATGCAAACAGCATATCTAAATCAAGAATATTGTATGATAGTAGAGAATGCTGAAGAGATTGAGCCCCACGAGTGTAAAACTCCCTCCCCCTAGAGTACAAACAGGTAATTACACACACACACACACACACACACACACACACGAACATACACACACACACCAGCCTAAGACATGAACCCATTTATCGACCAGCCATGAAGAGTGGATGAACACCCGGGTTGGGTGAAGGCCGACTGCCACGTCCAGAATTCGAACTCATGCGTGCCTGACCTCTTGGGCAGTAACTCTAACCGCCTCACCACGTAAGCTTCTATGTGTGTGTGTGTGTGTGTGTGTTTGCGTCAGATTTGTCATGTTTTATACTGTGGCAAAATTTCTTACACGTGGCAAAAACTGATTCCAGGAAGCGCGACTGGTCTGTTATCAATTTCTCATCTTGTCTGGAAAGATCCAGGCGGCGCGCGCTGCACCGGGGCATATTACAATGTGTTTCATGACAGAGCCGATGAGAAATGTTGTCTTCCGAGGGAAAATAATCCTCAAACGTGTCAGTGTGACCGATAACCTGCGTCTTCCGAGTGACAGTTCCCACACCACAGACCCACTCGTAGGAGATGTCGATACCATTGTATGCATTTGTCTTTGGTTATACAGTGTACCGAGAACAGGGAAATGTAGAGTCGCCACAGTTGGTGTACTGGTTCGCCATCGTCTATGGTCATCCCAGTAGCAAAAATATAGAGTAATAATAAGAGACATTTCACGAAGTCGGCTGTAAAGATCAATAGGAGAGTAGATGATTGAACGACCTCTGTTAATTTGTTTGTTCACGTGTGATAAGCCCAGAGAAAATGGGGTGAAAACAAATAAATTTGGTTCGGAAGTCAATAATGATACACCGTAAGTATAAAATAAATTGGAACTCCGACGGTCAAAGATTATGGCCATATGGTACGTCCTTTGCGTGTATGTGTGTGTGTGTGTCTGTGTTTGGAAATCCAGACAGCTAGAGAAGCAAAGGAAGAATTCCTAGATTTGGTTTACAAATCCCTCTCGTTATAGTCTGGCCACGAGAGGAACTTGAACTCGCTATCTTAAAAGTTCAGGTCTCAAACTCGGAAAAGGGTAAACACCTCGATTGAATAAACTATGTGTGTGAATAAATGCATTTCTGTCTCTGTCGGTATAAGGTTCTGCATGTATGTATCTATGTGGATATGAGTATCTGTATGCATGTGTGCCTATGTGTTTTAGCTGTGAGTGTGTACATGTCTCTGTGCATGTGCTCTTGCGTGCGTGAGTGCATCTGTATGTATGGATGAGTCTGTAAGTCTGTAAGTCTGTCAGTATCGCCTTAAATCAATCACTAGGAAGGTTTCAAAAGACCAGGTGTGTAACACCACTCAGTCCAACTTCACACCCGACTCAGTTCCACCTCACCTTCTCCCCCAGCCCTGGCTGGGGTAGAAGACACAGAGCACCAGGGGTAGTAATCACATCCACTACCTGTGCCCTCTGTTTGGGTCTGTGTCCTGTAGGAACTACCGTCACAAGTTCCCGCAAGACCTGTATAAGCGATGCAACCAACACGTACAAGGGTAATAACGGAGGGAGGTCTGCGTCGGGTGGTTTACATGACTTGGGTCCAACTCCAGGTGAGAGAGTCTGGTCTATGGATGGCTCGACCCCCAGCCATTGTACGTAAGTCTGATCTTGCCTCTTAAAGTTAATGCTGCCTCGACAGTCATATTTCTCTTGCTAGAGAAATGCAAAGAGAGAAATTAACTTTTTCAATTTCCCTGTAAATATCAGAGAAGTATTTAATAATGAAGTTAATGATACATTTTACATAGAATGCATCTTCAGTTCTGGAGTAATTTGAAACAAAGTTTTCCTCTTTGTATATAAAAAGGCACATCCCCATTTTGCAGAATTCTTTTCTCTTGAAGGTGCATTAATCTTGCAAGAACCACTCACGGCGGCTCAGCTGTTGTGTGTGTCTCCACACAAGAACGTACACACTTATATTTATACACACAGCTAAACAGAAAGACGCTCGTACACAGACACAAGTACACACACACATAAATAAACTCTCACAAACGCATACCCGGAGTATACTTCGGGTACTTCTTGGAAGGTCTTCTGCCCCTAGCTCCAAGCTGTTGAGTCAGGTCGTTGATCGACCAGGCTGGCGGAAGCCGCGGCCCGCAGGCCCGCAGGCCCGCGTTACCACCAAAGCTTTTGGCTGCTCTGGTACGCGTTGTCAATACTTCCCCGGAGCGTTTTTTTAAATTTCCACACTGTGCACCCCATTGTGTTTGTGTAGTCAGATGCGATGAATAATAATCTCGGAGTCCGGATGCTCAAAGGATGTGTGTATGACACCTTTTGATTTTAGGGGATGCTATCTAACAGAGCCATTCATTCCAGTCATGGCAAAAGCGAATCGTTCTTAGAGTGTATGTTAACCCCATGCCTTCTAGGATTTCCCAAGAGAAAATGAGGGTATAATACCTCCTCCATATGCGCTCCAGACAGCACAGCCTCGGTGATTTCAGTCGTTCCTAGTAGTTCAGTTTGTTTACCGCCTCGTAAGCTGATGTTAGTTCACAGCGGTATTCTACTCATGAGAGTATCAGCACCTTGATGAGCGTCATCAATTTTCTTTTATCTCTCTTATCTTGAAGGTCCGCAAGATCCATCAAACCATCTTTTTCGGAAAAGACAACTGTTGTCTTCCTTTGCTTGCGGAAGGTAAAGTCGTTATGTATTGTTACTGCAACGTATTTCACTTTGATCAGTCTTGAGGTGACGGCGTTTTTGGACATCCAGTATTCTTTACTGCTCTTGAAATTTATGTCTTTTAGCTCTACCCACACCAGTGGAGTTGGAATTTATCCCCACTGAAAAGCAAGTTGTTTTTGGTGGCCCAGTGGAAGCCTTTGTTTATGTCTACTTGCAGTTTCTTTGTGTTTCAAGCTGTCGAGATTTTCATACTTATTCTAGGATTATCTGCATAGGATGAAATGGAACTATAACTCGTTTTTGCCTCATTCAGAAACAAGAGGAGTGCCAGCGCACTCCCTTGGGGAACTAAATCTTTTACCGTAGAGGCACTGGAAATAGCCTGATCAACAGTATTTTGTGATCTGTTAGTTAGAGAGTTGTTTATCCATCTTCCAATTCTATCGAGTATTTCTATCTTACGCATTATATGACGCTATGGTCACATTATCAACGGCTTTTGCATAGCCTCTGTATAGCATATCAGCATTTTGTTTCTTCTCCAGTGTCTCGAACAATTTCATTATAGCTCAAGCAACAGAGAGGAGCAACATCTCCTCGCCATGAGGCCATGTTGACCTGGATCACGTAGGTCATTCGACACCATAAAGGTGGGCAGGCTGCATCATAGGGCTCTCAGATAAATGAATAATGTGTGGCGTCGGTGATAACGATTGGAAGTTTTTAGGGTAGATTTCTGCACTTCCTCTTTTATGGAGTGGAGGCTGGGTAATGTGAGCCAGTTTCGAACTCTCAGGATGATGCCAAAGTCCAGAGTTTTTGTCCAGGGGATGTTTAGTGCTGGTGCAAGTGGTGTTTTGCATTTTTCTTTATAAAGACAGAGTTCCATGGATCTGGTCCTGGGAGAGAGTGCATGGGCATGGTCTCAATGGTCCTCTCGAAATCCTGTGGTGAGATCTTCTATGTGTAACTTAGGGATACGCGTTGCTGCAAATACAGAGGGATGGTTAAATGAGAGAAAAGTGATTCAGTAAAAGATGTGGTGAAGCGAAGTACTTAGGGATATAGTGTGGAGGAGGTGAAGACAGCACTACACCCAACCAGCACTTGAAAGGCATAAGTGAGTCAAATTTGATAGTAGTCAAATGAAAGAAGGTAGAAGAGGCTAACGTTGAAAAGAATATTATGAATAAGGCAGGAAAGAATCCAAAACTTTTATAAAGATTCATCAGGAGTAAATTTTCAGTGAAAGGGCAGCTAATCAGGCTATAGGAGGAGCTTAGTGGTAAACTGAAGGGAGTTAAGAAGGGCAAATGTCATACTTGTCAATAAGAAAGGGGATCGGGAAGTTGCGCTGAACTATAGACTAGTCCCCCTGACAAGTTTCATCCGTAAAATACTAGACGAAATAGCCCGAAAGCAGATGGATGACTTATTTCCACTGGTCAAGAATTTAAACTAGGGACAAGATAGATTTAGGGAAAAGGGGTCAGGCATTATAAACCACTTAGACTTTTATGACATAGTGAGTTGTTTTAAACAAAAGATCATTGTGAATGGAATGCCTGTATCTGGACTGCCAGAAGCCATCTGGCTCTGTACCACACATGAGCTTGGTCAGGAAGGTGGATATTCAAGCAGGTCAGGCAGGAATGCGAAGGAGATTTCCTCGCTTGATAGAAAATCACGTCAGCGGAAGGAAACAAGAGATGCATGTCAGAGGAGCCTTCTCGAAGTGGCTTGGGCACACCAGTGGCGTGCCGCAGGGCTCAATCCTGGGATCATTGCTCTTCCTGGCATTTGTAAATAGCCTGCCGGATGGACTGGACGCGTATCCGGGTATGTTTGCGGATGATGCTAAGGACGTCAGGGGAGAGTGAAAAAGATTGCATCCTCTTACAAGGGGATGTAGGCAAACTTCAAAGAACATGCAAAATGATGAGGATAGTCCATGGTGAACAAGGGCCTCGATGCTAATGTGAACTATCAGAAATAAGCTTCATGAATCTGTGTGTGAGAGGAACTTGGGATTGGATATTGTCTCTCTAACTTGTCGTCAGATCCCCACTTTATGAGAATTGTAAACGAGACAAACTAGCTCTTGGCAAACATTACAATCGCATTTAAGTACATGGATTAGATAATATTTAGCAAATTGTTTCTTATCTTAAATTAGGCCAGAAATAGAATATTCTCGTCACGGCACATAAAAAAGCACAAAAAACTAATGAAGTCCATATATGAACAATAATAACGGAGCTAGAATTACGAGCTGAGTTACAGGGAAAGGTAAGAGGGCAAAGGTTTATCCACAGTGGAAGAGAAAGAAGTAAGGAGTGACTTGATGACAAATGTCAGTTTTCAAATCAGCTTGATGATGTGACAGTGAATAATTATTCGAAAGATGCAATGACATAACAACCAAAGGCCACAACATGAAAGTAAGCAGGAGACTTGTTGGACAACATGTAAGGAAGTACTTTTAGAGTACAAGAGTAGTGGATCAACGGATTATGCCAAGTGAGGAAACTGCAAATCCTGACACCACTCAAAAGTGTGAAAAGTTGTTTGAGAGAGAATGTTCAAGAAATGGGGCCCCACGAGTGAAGAACTCCCTTACCGTACAGTAAAAATAGAGAATTACATTTATGTAATTACACACACACACACACACACACACATCCTTTCTCACCAGAACATACTCTCTCTCTCTCTCTCTCTCTCTCACACACACACACACACACACACACACACAGCCAGCACGAATGGTCTGCACAGATTAAACTTGAAGTGTCTGGTCGGGCGACCACATAACGCTACTTGATGCCTTTTACCGAACCGGCCAAACTCTGCAGCGGCACGGGGCCTGTGTGTGGCCGCCACAGTCCTCAGGGGAAGACCCAACTTGTGCAATAACAAGACCATTCACACACGTGACTCTGTTTTGTGCGCTTATGTGTGTGTGTGTGTGTGTGTTTGTATTTACCTGTTTGTACTGTATAAGGAGGGGGCTTTACATTCCTGGGGCCCTCATCTCTTGGGTATCATTTACCGTCACACAGGTTTTAAAACTTCTGTTTGCTGCCCACTTTCAGATTTTCATTATTCCGTTTATTTCCATTTGACTCACCACAATTATACTGTTGAATTACTTCTTTTCATCTTCTGTAATGAGTTTCTTGCTTAACTTCATGTTATGTCACTGTCCACGTCGTCAGTCTGGTTCAAAAACTTTACGGTTGTGATCAAGTCACCGCTCACTCTTCTTTCATCCACTCCGAACAAATGTAAAGCCTTTTAACATTTCCCTGGGAGTAAGGTTCTTGATTATGTTGCCATCTTTCTTCCCGTCATCCTGACCTTCTCTATTAGTTGAACTTCGTTAAATGATGTGACCAAATAGAGAAACATATTCTAGATTCAGCCCGGTGTAAGATGTGAAAAAAAAATATGTTTTTAATCATGTACTTGAATGTTATTCTAGGGATTTGTCAGCAGACAGCTCGTTTTCTTATTGTTCTCTAGATATGGGATTTAAGTAACGAGATAGGGACAATGTTCCTGTTACACACAGATTCTTGTACCTCATTATCTGCCAGACGTCAATTATACTAAGAGGCCCTCTTTCACTGCGTCCCATCCTTTTACATCTATTCCGTGTGAATTTGATGAACCATACACCAGACAACTTTGGAGTTTGTCTAGGTCCCCTTGTAAGATGATGCAGTCCTCCTCGATTTAAAGCCTCTTACGGGTTAAAACCCTTTACTATTCTGCTTGTTTTTTCTAGATATTTCACTGCTCTCTAAGACTTCCTCCCCGTTCCATCTCACTGCTGTTGGGGCTACAGTGTCTCCCGCTGTGAAAAGAATTCTGAACCTGTCATTCATTTTGTCACATAAATTTACATAGTGCAGTATGGTTCTTCCCTACGAATCCTTTAGCTACATTAACCGCTCTTGAACGGACGATTAACTCCTGATGAATTTGTGGACGAGTCCTGTGATGTCTTCTGCTTTGTCCATGATATTCCATTCGTAGTTTATTTCTAACTCCTTTATTATCCTGCCATGTTCGTTTTATGGTCGCTTATTCCTTTCAAATGCTTTCTGAGTGAGAGTCACCATTAGACAGACTCTCTTCAACCAATCCTCTGTATGCGCTGCGATGTTGCTGCTCTCTCCTTCTACGTGCATTAATTTGTTCGCTGTTTTCGTGAGCTGTCTGCATCATGTCCCTTCCCCCAAGGTTTGGATCCGAGGCATGCTACCTGGCCGCTGCTTCCCATAGTCTGAGCGGAGACCGGGAACTCGAAGATTGACCGTTTTTGCCTCCTTCTATATATAAGCAGCTAAGCTGTGGAATCCTCTTTCTCCTTTCGTCTTTCCCTCTTCCTCCAACCTTTCTATCTGTAACAGTCTTGTCCACAAACATCTATGGAGCCTTGATTAATTATTACCTCCTCTTTGTCACACTTTATTTTTTCCTCTTTGTCACTCTAGGTACATGTTTTGCCCGTGAGATGTCGGTCACAGCAACAGAATAAATCTGTAAGAAAATAAACGAGTAAACCGCTAATCACTGGTTTATCGAAACGGCGGCAGCCTACGTCTGGAAACATACAAGGAATATACATACAGCATAAACACTGGGTTTATGTAGATCGCCTCTGCATAATGATCATGGTGAAGGGTCATGCATGATGACGTTCACAATGGCTGGGTTGGGGCTCTTCATGCAGCCCTTAATACAAGCTAGTAGTAAGTCCTCGATGCGGTTGTGATGCCGAACTGCAACACGGGGACGAGGGATCTCTGGTGACAGGAAGCGACCGTGTGGCTCAGTTGGTGCACTTAGTATTTTCTTCCCGAATGATTTTGGTCAACTCTCGGTAGAGAACTCACGTTACACACCTTCACACATGAATCAGTGGGTGTAGTGAAGCGCTTCGCCTTAAGGCTGTGTAACTTGTGTGTACCGTGGCTCCTGGGGCTAGGGAAGGGCGGTGGCCGGTGGGGTCACGGCAGATGGTGGCGAGGTGATCGTCAAGCAGCTGAGCAGACGCTTCGCTGGAGAGGTGATTAACAGGAGGGGAAGGAAGGAATATGCTGGTGCAAGCAGTTCAAGAGCGCGCGCGTGTGTGTGTGTGTGTGTGTGTGTGTACCTGTGTGTGTACCTGTGTGTGAATGTGTGTGTGTGTGTGTGTGTGTGTGTTTGTGTGTGTGTACCTGTGTGTGAATGTGTGTGTGTGTGTGTGTACCTGTGTATGAGTGTGTGTGTGTGAACGTGCATTTTGACACGAGTTCCTGTTCGTATGCAAGCTATGATTATATGCAGGTGATTATAACAGAACACAGTCCTGCATAGACCAGAACTATTCAAGCGAGCCGACAGTCACGTCTTGGACCGGCAGGCCTCACGACAAGTCACGTCCAGTGACGGGCCAGTCACACGACAGTCACGTCTCGGGCCTGGGTTACAGAACGGACGGGACTAGTTCGCCCCTCGTGCGGAGGAATACACACACACACACACACACACACACAGTTGTCCCGCGTCGAATAGGTTATTTCATCTTGCACTGACCAGTGGCCTTCGAGTTTATGTAGCGTTGAAATCTCTTTCCTTTGAGCTGCGTTTTGATTAAATTTTCAACAATCTATCCCCTTTTACCGTAAGTGTGTGTAAATTACAGTGATTTACAGAACAACCAATAAAATACAGGATAATTCTATCATGGAATTAATTCCAGATCGTCTGAAACCAGAATAACAATGAATTTATTATAAGTTTCTTCGTTTACAACACTTGAATACGTTATGGTGCTTGGCCGTTACACTTACAGTATCGAAGGCAAGCGTTCATAAAAGGTGGATATATAATAAAGTATGGGTACAGTAATTCTATGGACTTCCGTGACGTATTGGTTGGCGTTCTTGACCATGACGCATTTACGGGCCGCATAAGTTCGAACCCTGGTTGCGGCAGTCGGTCCACAGTCAATCCAGCTGTTCACCACTCCTTGGGGTTGGTAGTTAGAATGGGTTCCTGATTCAGGCTAAGATATATATATATATATATATATATATATATATATATATATATATATATTATCTCTGGGGAGAGGGGAGAAAAAATA
>JAYMFT010233935.1:0-11150 GCA_038088735.1 Panulirus argus
CGCAGACGCATACACAACATACAACACTTCTATGACCTGTGGTACTGACCGGTGGACTTGGCCAGTTTTTATGAAAGCGTCCTGGGGTTACCCATGAGCTTTCGTAAGGTTCATATATATAGCTTTTTTTTATACATATCTGCCGTTTCCTGCGTTAGCGAATTAGTGCCTAGAATGAACGAAGAAAGGCCGCATTCGCTCACATCCAGTCTCTAGTTGTCATGTGTAATGCACCGAAACCACAGCTCCCTATCAACAACCAGGCCCCACAGACCTTTCCATGGTTTACCCCGGACGCTTCACACACACATACACACACACTCACGTGTGTGTGTGTGTGTGTGTGTGTGTGTGTGTGTAAAACTGCTAACTTTTAGCACGTGTCATACGGTATCATTTGCCAGTGCCAATATAAACCGGACAGTGTTGCATGCCTAATGCACTGTGTATCTATCTCTGCTGCAGGTGCCCCACACAACGCTCCAATATTGCAATATTGTTTGCAGCTGTAAGATATTAATTTGGTCAATATCAGCACAGAATTCGCGGCTAATTAGTTTTGCCAGGTGAAGCCTCCCATGCGCCGATATTACGAGCCATATTAGCACCTTGTGTACGCCGACGACGGTCACATTAGACCGAGATTAAAATGTGTCTGTGATGAAGACTTTCTCATCTTAATCTCACGACGATGGTGACAGGTATAGGAGGCTCTGACGCGCCACGCTCCTCATACTCGCTATGGAGCTAAATGGGTATAACGAGTGAAACTGTCTTGTTTCTTGAGTTTAAACATCATGAGGAAAAGTTTTCTGTGTGGAGCATTATTGTCATATATACGACATACTTTAAACCATATTCCCTCCCGTCCTCTCTCTTACGTTCGTTCCCTTTCTCGCACTGAACTCTTCTCCTCTTTTAATACGGACCTCTAAAACTTCATTTCATGACTCACTTTCTTCCAACTCCTCTTCCTAAAAGTAAATCGTCTCCCCCCAACCCCTTTTCAATTTCAAAGCACCGCAATTCATCCCTGCAGTAACAAAACATGCTGGGCGTTACCATATCTTCCGGTCTAACCTGGAAAACCCACATAGTTAACATCACAAAGTCTGATTCCCAAACGCTGGGTGTACTGAACATGTGACTTGTGTGGGTGACGAAATAATTTCTCATGAGAACAGATGTTTTATGTCTACAGAGTTCTTAATCTCCCTACTGTTCATATTTCTTAGGGTGGCTCTTCCTGCCCCTCCTAAAGAGCCAAAGTGGAATCAAAAGCCGTCCGTCTCAATTCTCCTGGCATCATCTCTCTACAACCATCCCTCTCTGTCCACTGTGATTCATTTTTCATTTTTAAGCGAGTTGAGACGGCAAAGGCAACTGAGGCCCTAATCGAGGCTATCCCATTAACGCTATATATATATGCCCTAGCTTTAGCCAGGTACCCATTTTATCGACCAACCCCAAGGGGTGGATAAACAGATGGGTTGGCTGTGGACCGACTGCCGCAACCAGGATTCGAACCTATGCACTCGACCCTGGGCGGCCCATGAATGCATCAAAGTCAGGACGCTAACCGCTGCACCACGAAAGTTCATGCTACTCTCTCTTTATTCTCCTGCGGCCACTCCTCTCGTGAGCGGTCTGCATGTGTCCCTGCTACCAAGGTTTGAATATATGTCATGCTGCTGCTTCCCGTAGTTTGTGGCGTGGTGACCAGCCACTCGGTGATTGACCATATGATACCACCTTCCCCTCGAACAGCGGAGCAGTGGAGCTCCCTTCCAGCTTTCATCATCTCTTCCGACAAATAACCTTCCTTTACGACCAGGCCTACACACACCTGAGGAGTTCTGATTAATATCTTCATTTTCTGTTGAAATGACCTACTTTCCTCTCGCCCGAGATGGCCAGGATTGTGGCATGTTTTTTGCTCGTACAAAGTCGGTCATTATGAAAAAAGAAAGATATTAATAAAGATGTTAATGGAAGTAGTAATGATGATGGATATGATCTCTGTGGTGTAGCGGTTAGCGTTGCTGAACTTGACGCATTCACGGGCCACCCGGGGCTGAGCCCGCATAGGTTCGAATCCTGGTTGTGGCAGTCGGTCTACAGTCAACCCTGCTGTATCACTGGGAGTACAGTCTCGTTAAAGACTTTCTTATTCAAAAGGAGTCTATATTTCTCTGCAACTGGAAGTAGTGCAGCCTTGGGCTTCAGAGAAGACCTGGGTAACACCAAGACTCTTTCACAGCAATTGCTCCTGAGGTGATTATAAATGAATAAATGATTAAATTATCCTTTCCTGTGTTATATTCAAATGTTTATATTAATTTATTGCTTGTGTTACGTCACAGATTGTATAATTACCTATTTGTACTGTACGGGGAGGGGGTTTTGCACTCGTGGTGCCTCATCTTTTGAATACTGTCAAACATCCTCCGATGTTTTTGTATGAGATCTGCATTAACCATGTCTTTTCATTCATGCTCCCCTTCGCACTTTTACTTGTAATGACCTCTCGTTGCTCTGTCCCTACACCTCTCGAAGAATTGTTCAATGTCTACGTCATCAATCTGTGATCATGTCACCACTCACTCTTCTTTCTTCCATGAAGAATTAATCTGAGACCTCTAACCTTTCCATGTAACTCAGCTCTCTTGATCCTGATCTTTGCTGCCCTCTTCTGGACCTTCTGCATTTGCTCTTTGTGCTTCACTGGAATCGGCGACCAAACTTGAGAAACATATTCTAGTTTTAGCCTTATACAAGATGTGAACAACTTGCTGAATATTTCCTTATCCATAAACCTGATTGTGGTTCCAATACTTGCCAGCAGTCGGTCGGTCTCCCACGTGAGGTGTGACTTAGGCGACAGGTTAGGGATTCCATGTCTCTGTCACACAAAGAATCCTACAGTTTATCTCCCTCTGGATGAGAATCACATCCAGGCTTTCCTTCGCTGTGACCCATCCGAATTACTTTACGCTCACCAGGGATGAACTTCATCAACTATGTACCAGACCAACTTTAGAGTCTGTCAAGGTCCCCTTGTAAGTTGATGCAGTCATCCGCGTTGTTTCACTTCTCTCATGACCTTTCCGTGTGTGTGTGTGTGTGTGTGTGTGTTTTACTCTTTTCTCTATATACACTGCTTATAGAGAACTTGTTTTCTTACTAACGAAAAAAAAAAACGAAACGAATTATGAGAAGAAAATCAATACAACGCGACCAGGAACAGGCTTAATGCTTTAACTAAATTACCTAAGAGTAATTACTCGTAATTTTGAGACCGTAATTACACGTTGCAGGGATGCGAGTTCTCTTATTTTCTCAGGACCCAGCGAAAATAGCTACGATAGTATGTTCCTAAAACTCTACGGTTTTAATGAACCAAGACTGGTCCACGTTGTATGCTGTGAAAACAGAATATTTCCCTCTGTTGCCACAGACTTAACATCTGTCTGTAACTCTGTTCGACATGCAGTCGCAGGAAAGACTTTACAATGAAACATCAGTGTCTCTAATTTGTAACGGGTGATCTAGTTTTACAGCGTTGTCTCAGGTAACTGACCTATAAGCTATCTTGTAACCTGATTATTAACAATAAGGAATTATCTAATAGCCTTTAGGAGTGATGATTATGACCGAGTAAAGGAGAACAAAAATTTATTTTACAATTTCAATGAAATAATCTTCACTGTCAATTTGATATGATAGAACACGAAAAGGAAAAGAACATTAAAAATTGATATTTCTTACTTTAACCTGAACATAAAGTGTCTATGAACATCTTATTTGTTATATAATATTTTCTGGAAGTTTTACAGAACTGATCATGACACTGCTTTCTTTCTCACCTTGGACTCTGGGTTCCTATTACTGAAATACGAGAGAATGGGAGTCGATGTGAATAGTCCGAAGTGTAGTCACACACAAACACACACACAAACACACATAAATACACACACACACACACACACACACACACTCACACACACCACCGTATGACAACAGTGAACTTAAATGACGAATAAGTGCGTTTGTACAGACGCACTTCAACAGGGTAATTACTGATTGGATATACCCTAGATTAATCACTGATTGGATATACTCTAGATTAATCATTGATAATTTCCTTACTGCAATAATGCCGTATGGCCAACAATGCCCTAACACGCACTTTCCCTTATGTACTGACAGATGGATAATCCAATTTGCGTGGTTTCACACATGTTCATATCATCTAGACAAATACGAGCGCCAAGAGAATGGAAATCACCTAAATATGCTTCTGTAAGTCTCATAATGATACTCGAAAATATAAAGACACAAAGTTCAACGAAACAGTGACACGGCGCGCGATCGCCATACCACCTATGAAATATTATATTCCAGGAACGATTTCAAAAATAATCTCTATCTTTTAAGTGTTTTCCATCTGTCATTCAGCGTAAGCTGGAGATTAGGGATCTTCTTATGGAGAATGGTTTACAATATACATTTTCCAGAACACTGTTGTCTGTTAAGCTACAACTTTTATCGTGAAAATTACTCAAAAGAAAAATGTATATGTTAGGTTATGTTTACGTTTAATTGTGATGCTATTAAGTCGA
Source organism: Panulirus argus (assembly GCA_038088735.1). Taxonomy (NCBI): domain Eukaryota; kingdom Metazoa; phylum Arthropoda; class Malacostraca; order Decapoda; family Palinuridae; genus Panulirus; species Panulirus argus. The sequence continues at coordinate 4,623 of JAYMFT010233935.1, forward strand.
TTACTCAGGAAACACTTTTGATATTGTCAAAATAGGAGTCTATAGAGAAATGGAACGTGTAGCGATATATCTAATGTGATGTACTTCATCCAGCACCAGAAGCGAATGGAATGAATACTTTATTGACATCAGTGTAACTCTACTAAGGAGTCCTAACTAGTCACTACTGTGACCAGTCCCCAAACTGACCCGCTTACCTTATTGTAGTACTATATTAATGAATCCAATGTAGCTATAGCAGTTCAGATGCATCTTATGCTAGTATTATCTGTCCATCGTGAAAGGAACATGAACTGCTGTGGACAGCAGGCGCGGGAGAGTGTCAATATCATTTCATTGATAATCTGAAGATTCATTAGGACTCTTGCATTATACCCAGTGAGGAACTGTCGTCAACATGGTGGAATAACAGGGGGAAATTATGTAGCCTCCCATCCCAACTATGCAACCTGGGATAGACTCCTTCCTCCTCTCTATCCCTCTCTTTTCCACTCTCATTTTCTATCTTCTATCCTTTGCCCTTCTCCATTCTCAGTTTCTGTTTTCTCTATCTCCATTGCCATCTGTTCGTCACACACACACACACACACACACACACACACACACACACACGCCTTTTTTCCTCTGTTACCTGTTGGTTATACTGGTTCTTAAACTCGCAGTTTGGTAAATTTTATGAGGAGAAATTAAACCTTGCAATCTTTTTAATCTTTTCAGTCATTTCGCTCTGTCCTAAATACCTGTAATTTACTGACTAGAAAGGTCGGGATCACTGTGCTGATTTACAACTCACAACCCAGGGTAAGAGACAGACAAACAACCAGTGTTATCATTGCCTCTGGCACCAAGAGAGGCTGGGAAAAGTTAAACGAGTTTCCTCAAATATGCGAAACTTTTACGACAAATAATGACCCGGCGTTGTGTGGTCACCGCGAAGGAACGAGACCTGTGCGAATCTGAATCGTAAACATTTTCCCCGCTGAGCTGCGGCAACAACTGATAGTCGCGGGAATACACGTCCGCATCTACAAACATAACCCACGTGTCGCAGATGATGACTTCAGAGGGTGTTGGGGCAATAGCAATGTTTTAGAGATCCTCTCTTCCTGTACTGCTCCTCCCCAAAACAAGCAACAGCCTGACTTAACTACTCAACATCACCATACATTTTGCTCTTCACTAATCACTATGCCACTCGCCAAGATTTCTCGTCCTCCACATCCTATCTCGCCCCAGGCGCATCACATCTGCCTCCCTCTCACCCTACACATATTCAACACTCCCTCATAAGGCTCACTTGATCTCATTTTCACATCGTGATCTTATATCCGTCTCCTCATCGCCTCTCCTTTGTCCTCTTCTCATAATGTTTATCCTTTTCCAAAAACTTTTTTAAACCTCACTCATCCACATAAGATGATTTCTCTGCATGTCTGATCTTTCTTTTCATACTTTATCCTATTTGTCTATTTATCTATTTTTTCCTCTCATACCTTTCTTTTAACATTCTACCGCTTTTTCGTGTACTCCTTAGCACTTGAGCTCCTTCCATGTACAAACCGACCACACACTTCCCATTTTCTGTTTCTCCAGCAATCCAGTCTTCCACCAGATGTTACACTCTCTCCTACGTTCATATCCCACACTTCATATCTCACACTTCATTAGCAAACATAGCCGATGATCCCCACATGCAATCTACTGCCTGTTTACTCCCACTGATTCATCAACACTCACCCCAATACCATTTTTCATTCAGATTCTCCTTGTGATTACTATTTGAGTGTCAGGGAGAGAGTTTTATACCGCGTTGTCCCGTCTCTTAACCTTATATAAATGTACCATGTCTTCATCTTCTATGTATATATGCACACACACACACACGCCAGCCTATGCCAGACACCCATTTATCGACCAGTCGCGAGGGGAGGATAAACACCTCTCGGTTCGGTGTGGACTGCCTGCCACGCCCGGGATTCGAACCCATGAGGTTCCAACCCAGAGCTGGCTTGTGTTGACTCATGGTCAAAAACACTAAACTACAACACCATATCTGCTCACATGCCACGTTTCCGACCTCTCTCTCTTTCACGAATCACTTCACACGTATGTCATTTCCTCTTTCCCTAAACTCACCACCGACTTTCACACGTCCATCAGGAAATGAAGAGACATTCGAACCACCGCTCCTCTTAGCAGGTTCACATCCCAAAGCCTACTTTCCGCACGTTTCAGCCGACACGTGGAATATCAGATGCCCTGAGTTTCCAATCCTACTGACCCGCGTATGTAAGAAGTGAGGAAACCATGAACAGCAATAGCTTAAGCCACTCACGTGTGCGGGTGTCTCAATACGCGTCCTACTTAACGCTTGTGAGCTCTGAGCGCAGTAAGCGTCCAATGCTTTTGAAATATATCACTAGAAATCCAGTTGTGGGTCTACAGACGCGTGTCATCCTTCCTGGCGCAGTCGCTAATAAACATTTAAGTGTGGCTACGTTGGGTTAAAATATATTACAAGGCTTATGTAATATAACAGGAATATCATTTATGAAACAAAAATTAATGTAAACCTAATGAAGTTTATGACAAAAGACAACTTCACAAAACTACAATTACCCTAAGCATCTACACGCCAGCGGTAGCGGTTGGTAGTGCTGTTTCAGCTACAATTTAAGATAAAGAAAAAAATGTACGAATCTCAAAAAAAAAAAAAAAAAAAAAAAATCACTATAATTGCGATCCTAATGCAAGATTTCATATTAGGAGTATATAATGATATTACCAAGTCACTTCCAAACCAAATCATGTTAGAGAGAGAATATTGTAAGACGAGACAGCATCACAGGTTAATGATTATCGTAAACTTGGACGTGCGTGCCTGACCGTTGGCTATCCACTCCTCGTTCACTTGGCGGCTAAGTATCAGCAGGGCTCGTTACCCACCTTCGTGTCTGAACACCACTGACTGGGTCAGTCTGCCGGACCCACGAGATACCAGCCTGAACAGTTTAAATGATCTACTTGATGATGAAAGGAGATCTAGGTTAGGGAAAACAGGACAAATATCAAAAGTTTTCACCAACACCTTGGCTGGTAACTCTTGACACAGTAACAAACACAGTAACAGTCGACGATATAACCTTTATCCTTTACACAGAAAAACGAAGTTTTAGATTTCAGATTCTTTCATATTTTGAACATCTAGTTTGTTTTTCTATATAGCAGGCTTGGTCACGGATTATACCTCCTCACTGAAGTTAAGCTTGGAATGTAAAAGAGTAAACTGTGAGAATATAAAAAGAATAGGAACGGGGAATTCATAAAAAGAAGAAAAGACAGGTGAAAGAAAGTGTAACTGTATAGAGCACTTGTGGAAAAAATGTTTAGTCTTTTACAAGGAGTGTGGGAGGTTCCCGTGCATCAATACGGTGTTTCAGACTTATGATGGTGTTACTTCCCTGTGCGGCTGCTGTCTACAACCTACTGGCACGGTGGGTGTAAGGTGGTTCCGACCATCACCTGAACCCTTCTACGTCAGAAGGGTAGTATTGCCCTTTGCCAACGGTACTGAAAACAACAACCTATGGAGTTGTGTAACTTTGTTTCCAGGGCATTGCTTGTTTAGCCATCATACGACCTCTAACATTGTTTACATTGGGTGTGTTATAAGCATTCACATGACACTGCTGGAGTAAACTTAAAAATAGAATATCCAACTGCATTGGAGATCTTGAGATCAACGTACATATCTAAACAATCGAAGGCCAAATGGAATTCTTCCACGAAACAGATACCATAACGCATCGTCAGGAGGTCTTTGATGGAATGGGTTTCTCGAAGTGTTGGTCAAGTCCGGGATTTTCTTAGTGAAAGCTTCAGGATGCTTCAGGTTCATCCCTCTTCCATTAATTTCATATCATCATCCACTGATTTGGCAATATGGCTGCGAAGGGCTGCCAGGCACAGTAGAATACAACACTGATCCTTTGACTGTATTGCGTTGGCAGAAACGATAGTGCACTTGTGAACACATATCAAATTCTAGTTCCAGCGTAGCGATAAGTTATGATTTATACACTCATTAACTTGATTTTGAATAACACAGGGCAAGACTGGCATGAAAGATTCTTCTGTGTGTGTGTGTGTGTGTGTGTGTGTGTGTGTGTGTTTGTGCGAGTGTGTGATTACATTCGTGGAGCCCCACATGTGTTTGTCTCTCGTCGTTTTTGTGCATATAGGGACACCACATATATTTTCATCTTTTTTGCATGAAGTATCCAGGCCTCATATATAAGGGAGAGAATTTATGGGTATCCCGAATGAATAGATTATGTAAAACATCCCATTTTTCATCAGCTGCTGCTCATTGCTACCCGTTGTTGGCTCAGCCAGTGTCCAGGGTGGGGAGGTCAGGCCAGTCCATATTGTGAGCCACAGTTGGCGTGTTGGGAAGGGGGAGGAGGAGGAGGAGGCTGCCTCGTGTCGTGTCGTGGGTTGTTGTCAGTCGCTAGCGAGGGGAGGACAGTCCGTGTCGTGTGCTGTAGTCAATGGTAGGGGTGGGGGTGTGTTTTTTTGGGGGAGGGGTCGGCCACGCCGCTGACCATAACAAATCCGATCTATTACCCCAAGATCTTGTTACATATAAGTCTATGGCACATAAAGTTGGCCCTGCGTCGGAGGCCAACAATACTTGGCCCCTCTCACCGCACACTCAGCCTGACCATCACGGCCAACCGCTGTGGTGCGCTGGTTCCACACTGTGGTTGTAATCTGGCGGATATTGTGGCGTTATGGGACCGTGATATATATGCGGCGTTGTGGTGTTTTGGGCTGAGGTGCTCTTGAGGTTACGGTCTTACCGTGGTATATTATGGTGTTAAGGCGCTCTGTCTGTACAGGTGATGTGGCGTTGTGGTGTCGTATCTCATCTGTGGTATTCTGTTGTGCTCTCTGCGTGTTGTGGTGTACTGGTTTTTGGTTGTGGTATAACCATCTTGTGGCAACAACCGCCCTTGATATATTTGACGAGGCGTATATTTACGGTGTGTTTATGGCGGTGGGGTGATCTGGTATGCCATGTTTTGGTATGATGATGATATGGTGATGATGAGGATGATGATGATGAAGATATGATAATGATGATATGATATAATGATGTAATGGTGATGATGATATGATGGTATGGTGATGATGACACTTTGTTGCTGTATGAGAGATGTATTTTTACGAATGTCTTACAGGTTTGGGATGGTGAGCCATCATGGATCTGTGTTGGTGAGGTGATGGTTCTTGTGTTGCTTTTGGGAATCCTACATGTGTTTTGTGTTGCAAAGGGACGGTGTTTTACTAAGGTTGTGTAGTATGCTGGTTGATGTCTTGGTTACATGTTGCGGTGTTATGGTAGTGTTGTCTTAGTATGTGTTGCGTGAAGAAGAATTACAACGGCGTTGCAGTGTTGATTTGATTGACTGTAGAAACTGCTTTGTGTTTCGCAGCGAAGCAGTTGTTCTTATGTTGATTGTTCCTCAGATGTTGCTGGGTAGGATATCATAGTTCTTATATTGTCTTCTATGGCGTAATGACGTGATTTTGTTGTTGTTGTATTGCCTAGTTGTATTGCAGTTGGGTTTACGTCCGCGGTCTGTGCTACTGTGTTGCTCCAGCGCCATTAATCTGTCATAATTTGTTTGTGTTGAGTTTGTGCTTCTGTGAACCTTAAATATTTCCTTAATTATCTTACTGTAATTGAAATGATAAGATTTGTCCATACAATGTCTTCACGCCACAAAAATGCCAAAAGAATGGCGAGATGTGCGCAAGCGGATGGGACGGATTTACGAACGCGCAGAACCCAGTCGTAATTCAAAGCTAAAAGATTTATGCTGAGGAACCTGGAGTTCATAAAAATGTGGGCGTGGAATTCTGAGGGTGGACGGAATGAGGGATGAGCAATGTGAAGGCAAACACGGTGCTAGGAGGTACAACTGTACAGGAAGGAGCAACGGTGCTGGGAGGTACAACGGTACTGGGAGGTAGAAGGGTGCAGGCAGGAAGAGCAACAGTGCTGAGAGGTACAACAGTGCTGGGAGGTAGAACGGTGCAGGCAGGAGGAGCAACGGAGCTGGGCGGTACAACGGTGCTGGGAGGTACAACGGTGCAGGCAGGAGGAGCTACAGTGCTGGAAGGATCTACGATGCTGGGACGAGGAGCCACGGTGGCATTGTGGACGTGGTCTTAAATGTGATTATAAGGCTGGAATCCCATGAGTAAGAATTAGGCTGGTTTGGTATTGTGCTGCCCCTGATGTATTCTGGCTGTCTTGCTAGTCTATTGCTGCGATGTTCCTATTGTATTTTAACTGGGTTACTGTAGTGGTGTTGGGCTGGTGTGTTTTTGTTGTTGTTGCTATTTCAGCTTTGTTTCATTGTGTTGGTTTGGTTTCTAGCACTGTGTCTGGTTTCGTGGTTTCGTATCTATTTTGTTGCTACGTTGTTCTGACGTCCTTTCATCCAGCTGTGTTGCAAA
>JAYMFT010233946.1:0-11150 GCA_038088735.1 Panulirus argus
CTTGTCTTGTTCTTATACTATACTCATGTTGCTTAAGGCTAACATAAAAAGCCATACCAGTCTCCCCACCATAAAACATATTGCACTTTTTACGAGTGATTCTGCAAGCACAGTCTGCTAAGTTTTCTGGTGACTTGTTGATGTGGAAATTTTAAATCATATTGTTATTACTGACGGCTGCATTTACATTAAAGGATTTAAGCAACCTGGGAAGTAATGCAAGATTTTCACTAAAGGGAGAAATGAAACATTCTTGGTATCAGTGGGAGGTTTAAGTTTAACTCCTTAGAATGATTTCTTTACCAGCTTAAACATCATCAATGAAAGATGTAGGATACTTTAACTTGGATTAAATAAAATGTTTCTTCTAAATCTCACCATCACTGAGTTCCTGACTACGTATATGTAATTTCCTAAGTAACATCGACTAGAATTATGAGCTGAGTAATAATGAATATAAGAACAAACGTCGGTGGGTTTTGTGTATAATCAAAATGAAACATGCATATGTGGCTATGGATCAGGCAATCTAAAAATGATAATATACAGATATTTTCCGCTTCCACAGAAAAGTTGACAGAAGGTTCCAAATTGTTAAGAAAATGGGTAAATAATTGAAATTTTTCGTTTTTTGGCCAAACACAAAGAACATCATCTTTATACCTAAACCAAATACTCGCAAAGGGTATGATATTACTTATTAATCTTATTTCAAAGAATTCTATGGAACAAGTACTTCCTGCTAGTGAAACAGGATAATCCATCTCAATACTAAATTTCTGAGAAAAAATTTCAGCATCAGGCTGAAATGCAGAGTCTTTGATGTACAATTTTATCAAATCAGCTGACACAAAATTTAAAACAGGTAAATCAAGATTACTTAAGACATCAGTCAAATATTCTAGGAGGTCATCAAGAATGAAACATCAAAATATGCCAGTTTGAAATCGAAGTGAACTTGGATATCTTTAAGCATTATAACTAAATCTATATTGTTTATGGTAGTAGAAATCAATAATTTACCACATAGAGGGCTTAATAAAGAAAGCAACCATTTTGATATATTTATGTGACTGAGAACACTGAACAAAATTTCACTTCATCATTAGATAACTTTCCGTATTATTCAAAAATTTAGAATGATCTTGTAATACCAACACAGTAAAAGTTTTTGCTAAAAGAAACAAAACTTATACCAGAACCTAGGAATACAAAGAATATTTTCAAGTTGTTTATTGGAAAGGTGCACCAAAATGGAAGGGTTTGTGTTCATAGTCCAGTCACTATTTCCCATGGGCTTAATAAAGAAACCAACCATTATCATATTGCATTTTGCCCATAGCAAGACTCCAACATATTATTCTTCCTTTGCGTTACTATAGACTTATGAAAGGCGCGCTTCTTCTCTCTTGTAATGCCAACACCTCGTCCATCTTCATCTTCTATAGGTCAATGCATTTCTTCAAAATGCTATATTGAAATTCATCATATGGTCGACCAGACATGAAGAACAACCTCTGCGGAAGGATGGGTCTTGAAGCACTAATTCATGGAGGCATCACTTAAGCATTTCATATCGTAGCCTCAGTTTCTGGGCCTTGAATAACGATTTGGAGTAAGCAGTAGCGAAGGAAGAAAGATCACGCAGGCTTGTAGAAAGTTTGTGAAAGAGCCATTTGGTATCTATCTTACAAGAGGTTACAGTAGTGCGCGTGATCTAGTAAATGCTGATAACCACGAGGAAAATGATTCAAGAAAAATTACTAAATGCACTTTCTAGTAATGATCATATCGTCAGGGGAGATACAAGAATGAGATAGAAGACATAGAAGAGTCAGTGATATACAAGGAAGAGATGTAGCTAAAACGTTAATGGTAAACAATCGTTACTGGATGGAGGTGTTCGAGTTGGTGGTATTCAGGTCTGGCATCATGGCTGTCATAAGATTCTTATTTTGTGGACAGGATAGGGAACTGTTAACAAATTATGCCTACGACAAAGCTGTGCAGTATGAGAAGAGCTTCACTCTCATTAATGTCACAGTTCTTTGTGTGTTTTATAACAGAAGATGCAATAATAATTTTCGTGTTAAATGAATTACAGTTAAAAACTAAATTTACTTTACTTCATTCAGTACAATAGTCATAATCTTTTACATGATTAAACAAAGTATTTGATTTTTGTCCTGTTCTTATAGCATATTTATGTTGTTTAAGGCAAACATAAAGATCCTTACCAGTCTGCCCACCATAAAGCATATTGAAGTTTTTACGAGCGATTCTGTAAATACAGCCCGCAAACTTTTCTGGTGAGTTATTTATAAAGATATTCTAAATGATATCGGCATTGCTGAAGGCAAAGTTTACATTAAAGGATTTAAGCAACCTGGGAAGCAATGTAGAATTTTAACTAAAGGGAACTTTAAATGATTCTTGGTATCAATTGTAGGTTTAGGTTTAACTCCATAAAATGCTTTCTTTGCCAACTTATGGGACCTCAATGAAAGATCGAGGATACTTTAACTTGGATTCAATAGAATATTTTTCTAAATCTTATCTTCAATGAATTCCACACTATATATATGTAATGTGCTAAGTCACATAGACCGGAATTATGATAGTATAAATCTTTCATGTTGAGCTGAGTAATAATGAATATAAGAACAAACGTCGGAGGGTTTTGTGTATAAGCAAAACGAAACATGTATCTGTCCCTATGGATCATGCAATCTAAAAATGATAATATATAATTATTTTCCACTTCAACTGTAAAGTTCATAGAAGGTAATAAATTTTAAGTAAAGAGAGAAATATTTGAAATATTTCGTTTCTTGGCCAAACAAAAAGAACATTGTCTATATACCTAAACCAATTTTCATTTAAGGGTATTATAACCGTTAGTAATATTATTTCAAAGAATTCTCTGTAAAACTTACTTAATACTGGTGAAATAGGGTAATCCATCTCCATGCCAAATTTCTAAGCATAATCTTCACATTCATATTGAAATTCAGAGTCTTTGATACATATTTTTATCAATTCAATAAACACAAAATTTGAAACAGGTAAGTCAAGATTATCCAAGATTTCAACCAAATATTCTAAGAGGTCATCAAGTATAAAACATCAAAATATACCAGTTAGAAATCGAAATAAAATTGGATATATTTGAGCTTTTTAACTAAATCTATATTGTTTATGATAAAAGAAATTGATAATTTACCAACTAGTGGGCTTAATAAAGAAACCAACCATTTTGATAATCTATATGTGACTGAGCCCGCTGAACATGTTCACTTCATCTATAAATAAATTTCCGTGCTTTTCAAAATTACCAAATGATTTTGTAATGCCAACAGAGTTAACTTCTTTGCTAGAGCTAAAGAAACTTATATCAAAGCCGAGGCACACAATGAATCCTTGTCAAGTTGTTATTGGAAAGGTTCACCACAACTGAAGGGTTTGTTTCGTATTCCAATCACTCTTTTGCATTAAGGTGGAATAACTTATGACTCAGTTTCCTTTGGAGACTATTCCTTTCACTTTTTAACCTCTTGTAGCAGCACTCCAACATACTGTTCTTCCATTGCGTATGTATACACTTTTGAAAGGTGCGTTTTTTTCATTCTTTGAATGTAAACAACTCCTCCATCTCCACATTCTTTAGTTCAATGTGTTTTTTCAAGACATTACGTTGACATTCATTAGATGGTCTACCAGACATCAAAAACAACCGTTGGGGAAGGATGGATCTTGGAAGCACTAATTTATCGAGGCATCGCTTAACGATTTCATTTCGTAACATCAGCTTGTGGGCCTTGAATAACGATATGGAGTAAGCGGTAACGACAGAACAAAGATCACGCGATCTTGCAGAAAATTTTTGGATGAGCCGTGTGGTATGTATTTTGCAAGAGGTCACAGTAGTGCGCGTGATCTAGTATATGCTGATAACCACGAGGAAAACGAAAAAATTTAATTTCCTAAGTGCACTTTCGTGTATTGATCACATCGTCAGGGGAGATATAAGAATGAGATGAAAGACGTAGAAAAATCAATTGATATACAAATAAGAGCTGTGGCTAACGTGCTAATGGTAAACAAGTGTTACCGGATGGTGGTGTTTAGGTATGGCATCGTGGCTATAATAAGGTTCTCATTTTATGAACAGGATAGGGTACGTTTTACAAATTTACCTACGAAAAAGCTTGTTTATAAAGCTTGTTTATAAAGCTTGCTTATAAAGAGCCTCACTATAATTAATGTCACAAATCATTTTGTGTTTCATAATAGACGATTCAATGATAATTTTCAGACTAAAGGAGCTACTTTTGATAACTGAATTAACGTTACCTCAGTCAGTACAATGGTCATGATTTTTCAAATGAATAAACAAAGGATTTGATTCTTGTCCTCTTCTTATGCATTTATTTGTGTTGCTGAAGGCTAACATTAAGATCTAAACCAGCCTGCCCACGAAAGAAAATATTGCACGAGTGATTCTCTAAGCACAGCCCGCAGAGTTTTCTGGTGACTTATTCATGAGGAAATTTTTCATGATATTGGTATTGCTGACGGCTACATTTATATTATTGGATCTAAGCAACCTAGGAGGTAATGTAAAATTTTCACTAAAGAGAGCGCTAAAAGATTCTTGGTATCAAATGTAGGTTTAGATTAAACTCCTTAAAATGATTTCTTTGCCAACTTAAGGGACATCAATAAAAGATCTATGATATATCAACTTCGATCCATTAGAATAATTCTTCTAAATCTCATCTTCATTGAATTCTACACTACATATATGTAATGTATTAAGTCACATCGTCTGGAATTATGATCGTATAAATCATTTATATTGAGCTAAGTAATAATGAACAAATGTCGGTGGATTTTGTGTATAAGCAAATGAAACATGTACTTGTCCCTATGGTTCATGCACTCGAAAAATGATAATATACAATTATTTTCCACTTCCACAGTAAAGTTGATAGAAGGTAATAAATTAAGTAATGGGAAAAATATTTGAAATATTTCGTTTTTTGTCTAAATTCAAGAAGCATCATCTATATACCTAAATCAAATTCCATTGAAGGATTTAATATCCCTTAGTAATTGTATTTTAAAGAATTCTATGTAAAACTTACTTAATGCTGGAGAAACAGGGTAAACCATCTCCATATCAAATTTCTAATTTGATTTTCAACATCAGATTGAAATTCAGAGTCTTTGATGCACAGTTTTATCAATTCAATAAACACAGAATTTGAAACCGGTATGTCAAGATTATCCAAGACATCAACGAAATATTCTAAGAGGTCATCAAGTATGAAACATCAACACATACTAGTTTGAAATCGAAATAAACTTGGAGATCATTCAGCTTTATTATTAGATCTATATTGCTTATAATAATAGGAAGTGATAATTTACCAACTAGTAGCCGTAAAATAGAAACCAACAATTTTGATGATTTTATGTGATTGAGCCACACATTAAATATTATTGCTAAAGGAACAAAAACATATACCAGTGCGTTGGTACACAAAGAATCTTTGTCAAGTTGTTTATTGAAAAGGTGTACCAAGAAGGAAGGGTTTGTGTTCATTGTCCAATTACAATTTTTCACGGGATTGATAAAGAAACAGACCATTTTGATAATCTATATTTGACTGAGCCTATTAAACATGTTCACTTCATCTTTAGATAACTTTCCGTGCTTTTCATAATAACCAAATGATTTTGTAACACCAACAGAGTTAACTTCTTTGCTAGAGCAAAATAAAGTTGGATATATCTGAGCTTTATAACTAAATCTATATCGTTTAGATGATAGAAACTGATGATTTACCAACTAGTGGGCTTAACAGAGAAACCAACCATTTTGATAATTTTTTGAAAATTGAGCCCACAGAACAGAATATCACTTCATGATTAGATAACTTTCTGAACTTTTTAAAATTACAAAACGATCTTGCAATGCCAACCCAGTAAATGTTATTGCTAAAGGAAACAAAACATATACCAGATCCTAGGTACACAAAGAATCTTTGTCAAGTTTTTTATTGAAATGGGCAATAAAAGGAAGGGTTTGTGGTCATAGTCCAATCACTATTTTCCATGGGATTGTTAAAAAAACCAACTATTTTGACAATCTATATGTGATTGGGCACACTGACCATGTTCACTTCATCTTTAATTTTCTTTCTGTTACCAAAAGATCTAATAATAGCAACAGAGTTAACTAATGTGCTAGAGCAAAAAAAAAAAAAAAAAAAAATTCTCTGAACCGAGTTACACAAAGAATACTTGTCAAGTTGTTATTGGAAAGGTTGACTACAACTGAAAGGCTTGTGTTCGCATTCCAATCATTCTTTTCCATAACGTGGAATAACTTTACAGCTCAGTTTCCTTTGAAAACTATTCCTTTCACTCTTTAACCTCTTATAGCAACAATCCAACATAGTCTTCTTCCGTCGCGTAAGTGTGGAATTTTGAAAGGCGCGTTTTTTCTCTGTTGGAATGCGAGCACCTCCTCCATCTCCATATTTTTTAGTTCAATGTGTTTTTTTCAAAATGCTACATCGAAATTCATCAAATTGTCGACCAGACATCAAAAACAACCGTTGGGGAAGGATTGATCTTGGAACTACTCATTCATCGAGGCATCACTTAAGGATTTCATTTCGTAACTTCAGTTTGTGGGCCCTGAATAACGATTTGGAGTTAGCAGAAACGACTGAAGATCACACGATCTTGTAGAAAATTTGTGGATGAGCCGTATGGTTTCTATACTGCAATTTTTCACAGTAGTGCGCGTGATTTAGTATATATGCTGATAACCACGAGGAAAATGAAACAAGATAGTTTCCCAAATGCAATTTCGTTTATTGATCACGTAGTCAGGGGAGATACAAGAATGATATAAAAGACGTAGAAGAATCAATTGATATACAAGTAAGAGATGTTGCTAACACGGTAATGGTAAAGAAGTGTTACAGGATGGTGGTGTTCGAGTTGGTGGTGTTGAGGTCGGGCATCATGCCAGTCATAAAGTTCTCATTTTGTGGGCAGGATAGGAAACCTTTTACAAATTTAACTAAGAAAAAGTTATCCAGTTTGTAAAGAATGTCACTGTTATTAATGTCTCAATTCATTTTCTCTTTCATAATAGAGGATTCAATGATAATTTTCATGCTAGATGAGTAACTTTTTACAAGTAAATTACCGTTAGTTCATTCAGTACAATGGTCGTATTCTTTTTACATGATTAAACAAAGGATTTGATTCTTGTCCTCTTCTAATGCTATATTTACGTTGCTTAAGGCTGACATTATGATCCATACCAAACTGCCCACCATAAAACATATTGCATTTTCTATAAGTGATTCTGTAAGCACAGAGAGATGAGTTTTTTGGTAATTCAATGATGCGGAAATTTTTAAAGGATTTAAGCAATCTGGGATGTACTGTAGATTTTCACTAAAAGGAGAGCTAAAAGATTCTTGGTATTAATTGCAGGTTTAGGTTTAACTCCATCAAATGATTTCTTTGCCAACTTAAGGAACATCGATGAAGGATATAGGATGCCTTAACTTGGAACCAATAGAATAATTCCTCTAACGCTCATCTTCAATGAATTCCACATTACATACATGTAACGCGCTGTCACATCTACTAGAATTATGATAGCATAAATCCTTCATTTTCAGCTGAGTAATAATGAATATAAGAATAAATGTAGGTGGATTTTGTATATAAGCAAAATGAAACATGTATCTGTCCCTATGGATCATGCAATCGAAAAATGATGATATACAATTATTTTCCACTTCCACAGTAAAGTTGATTGAAAGTAATAAATTGTTAAGTAAAGGGAGAAATATCTGAAATATTTCGTTTTTTGTCCAAATACAAAGAACGTCATCTATACACCTAAACCAAATTCCATTAAACGGAATTATATCCCACAGTAATTGTATTTCAAAGAATTCTATGTAAAACTTAGTAAATGATGGTGAAATAGGGTAATCCATCTCTATACCAAATTTCTGAGATCAATTTTCAACAACAGATTGAAATTCAGACCCTTTGATACACAGTTTTATCAATTCAATTAACACAGAATTTGAAACAGGTAAGTCAAGATTATCCAAGACATCAACCAAACATTCTAAGACGTCAACAAGTATGAAACATCAAAACATACCAATTTGATATCGCAATAAACTTGGATATCTTTCAGGATTTTTATTAAATCTATCTTGTTTATGATAATGAAAATTAATGATTTACCAATTAGTCGGATTAATAAAGAAACCAACCATTTTGATGATTTTATGTGACTGAGCCAACTGAACAGAATTTCACTTCATCATTAGATAACTTTCAGTATTTTTCAAATTTGTAAGATGATCTTGCAATGCCAACGCAGTAAATGTTATTGCGAAAGGAAACAAAACATATACCGGAGCCTAGGTACACAAAGAATCTTTGTCAAGTTCTTTATTGAAAAAGTGCTCCAGAAAGAAAAGGTTTGTGTTCATAGTCCAATCACCGGTTTCCATGGGATTCATAAAGAAAGAAATCATTTTGATAATCTATTTGTGACTGAGGCCACTGAACATGTTCACCTCATCTTTAGATAACTTTCTATACTTTTCAAAATTACCAAATGGTCTTGTAATGCCAACAGAGTTAACTTCTTTGCTAGAGCAAAAGAATCTTATATCAGAGCTGAGGCACACAAAGAATACTTTTCAAGTTGTTATTGGAAAGGCTCACCACAAGTGAAGGGTTTGTGTTCGTATTCCAATCACTCTTTTCCATAAAGTGGAATAACTTACAGGTCAGTTTCCTTTGAAAACTATTTCTTTCACTTTTTAACTTCTTATAGCAACACTGCAATATATTGATCTTCCATTGCGTAAGTATACACTTTTGAAAGTCGCGTTTTTTCTCTCTTGGAATGCGAACACCTCCTCCATCTCCATATCGTTTAGTTCAATGTGCATTTTTTAAAATGCTTTGTTAAAATTCATCAAATTGTCGAGCAGACATCAAGAACAACCGTTGGGAAGGATGGATCTTAGAAACACTAATTCATGGAGGCATCATTTAAGGATTCATTTCGTAACATTAGTTTGTGGGCCTTGAATAGATATATAGAGGAAGCAGTAACGACGGAACAAAGAACACGCTATGTTGTAGAAAATCTTTGGATTAGCCGTGTGGTATCTACATTGCAAAAAGGTCACAGAAGTGAGCGTAATCTAATATATGCTGATAATCACTAGGAAAATGAAACAAGATAATTTCCCAAATGCACTTTCTTTTATTGTTCACATCGTCAGGGGAGATACAAGAATGAGATAAAAGACGTAGAAGAATCAATTGATATACAAATAAGAGATGTAGCTAATACCCTAATCGTAAACAAGTGTTACCGGATGGTGGTGTTCGAGTTGGTTGTATTGAGGTATGGCATTATGGCTGGCATAAGATTCTCATTTTGTGGACAGGATTGGGTGGCTTTTACAAATTTACCTTTGAAAAAGCTATCCAATTTGTAAAGATCGTCACTATTATTAATGTTACATTTCATTTTGTGTTTCATCATATTAGATTCAATGACAGTTTTCGTGCTAAAGGAGTTACTTTTAATAACTGGATTAGCGTTACTTCATTCAGTACAATGGTCATAATTTTTTACAGAATTAAACAAAGGATTTGAATCTTGTCATCTTTTTATGCTATATTTATTTTGCTTAAGGCAAACATTAAGATCCATACCAGTCTGCCCACCATAAACATATTGCACTTTTTACGAGTGATTGTGAAAGCACAGCCCGCAGAGTTTTCTGGTGACTTATTGATGAGGAAATTTTATATGATATTGGTATTGCCGACGGCTACATTTACATTAAAGGATTTAAGCAGCCTTGGGAGTACTGTAAAGTTTTCACTAAGGGAAGCACCTAAAGATTCTTGGTATCAATTGTAGGTTTAGGTTTAACTCCATCAAATGATTTCTTTGCAAGCTTAAGAGACATCAATGAAAAATCTACGATACCTTAACTTGTATCCAATAAAATGATTCTTCTAAATCTCAGGTTTAATGAATTCCTCGATATATATATGTAATGTGCTAAGTTACATAGACTGGAATTATTATAACATTAATCCTTCATTTTGAGCTGAGCAACAATGGATATAAGAGCAAACGTCGGTGGGTTTTGTGTATAAGCAAAATGAAACATGTATCTGTCCCTATGGATCATGCAGTCGAAAAATGATGATTACAATTATTTTTCACTCCTACAGCAAAGTTGATAGAAGGTAATAAACTGTTAAGCAAAGTGAGAAATATTTGAAAAATTTCTTTTTTTTTCCAAATACAAAAAACATCATCTATTTACCTAAACCAAATTCCATAGAGGGTATTATATCCCTTAGTAATTATATTTCAAAGAATTCTATGTAAAACTTAATTAATGCTGGTGAAATACGGTAATCCATCTTTATACCAAATTTCTGAGCTTAATTTTGAACATCAGATTGAAGTTCAGAGTGTTTTTTTTTTTGATACATAGTTTTATCAATTCAATAAACACATAATTCTAAACAGGTAAGTCAATATTATCCAAAACATTAACCAAATATTCTTAGAGGTCATCAAGTATGAAACATCAAAGCATACCAGTATGAAATCGAAATAAACTTGGATATCTTTGAACTTTATTATCAAGCCTTTATTGTTTATGATAATAGAAAAAGACAATTTACCAACTAGTGGGCTTAATAAAGAAACAAACCATTTTGATAATTTCTTTTGATTGAGCTAACTGAACAGAATTTCACTTCATCATTATATAGCTTTCTGTACTTTTCAAAATTACAAGATGATCTTGCAATGCCAACACAGTAAATGTTATTGCTAAAGGAAACAATACATATACCAAAGCCTAGGAACACAAAGAATCTTTGTCAAGTTCTATATCGACAAAGTGCAACAAAAAAGAAGGGTTTGTTTTCATAGTCCAGTCACTATTTTCCATGGGATTGATAAGTAACCAACCATTTTCAAAATTACCAAATCATCTTGTTACTCCAACAGAGTTACCTTCTTTCCTAGAGCAAAAGAAACTTAA
>JAYMFT010233957.1:0-11150 GCA_038088735.1 Panulirus argus
TATATATATATATATATATATATATATATATATATATATTAATATAGCACAGGAAGAAACATAAACTAATAAAGGCTATTAGGAAGAAAATAAAATGAAAATTAGACAAAATTTAGAAGTAAGAGTAAAGAGTCGAGCGAGTTGCGTGTTTTCGGGTGTAATGTGTGAGGCACAGAGTGTGTGTGCGGAGTGAATGCAAGCAAGCTCTTGTAGGTGAGGCAAGAATAAAAAGCAGCAGCCGGAGCTAAGGGAAGGGAGCGTGGCGAACACTGCAGTGCTTTTATTTTTCATTTGGTGGTCAGGGGAGGGAGTGAAGGGGTTGGTTGGACAGGGGAAGGTACAGTTGAGAGATGGAAGATTGTTGTATAGTGTAGGTATTACTGAGGTGCATGGAACTGCATTGCTGGCTCACCACACCGTCACCACTCAGCTTCCCTGTATCAAGGTGGTTGCGCCTCCTCGGTGGCTGGTTGCCTGCCACCTCCAATCTAAATCTCATATTTCCACCTAAACTACACAAGTGATCTATCTCCCTCGCTCTCATGGCCGATATAAACTTGGGTTTCACGTCCACATATGACAGGTGGAAGAAGAACTCCTCTACCCTACGCTGAGAGTTTTGCAATTTACCAGATTCTTATCCCTTGCATGACTCCTCCTTACTCTGCTTTCCCAATAACAATTCTGGAAACTTGTGACAGGATATTTCGCCCCTGAGTTTTACCTGACCACCAGAGAAGATAACACTTTAAAAGAAAAAGAGAATCTCTACAATGCTTTTATGATTATAACTTATAAACATTTTGTGTGAATAGAATAAGAAAAGTGGAAGCGATGGCAAATTGAGATTTTGGTGACAATGATTTGATATACTCAATCATTTATTTCTTAGAAAGAAATTCAATGCACCTTGTCCTATTGTACTTAGGTAATGTTGCAAAAGTTCGAAAAAAAAATCTTATTTGAAATGCTTCGCCCTTGTTCTATAAAGCAAAAGAATTTCATGTAATTAGATGCAAAAAAATTATGAAATACTGAAAAGAAAAATTTAAAAGGACGAAATATTTAAAGAAATCTGAATGGCAAAACTTCCAAATGTGTTTCAAGAAACACTATTGCACATCGAAATGTGTGTGTGTGAGAGAGAGAGAGAGAGAGAGAGAGAGAGAGAGAGAGAGAGAGAGAGACTGGTTATTCGATAAACATCTCACCAAAACGCAAAGTTGTTGCCTTTTGGATCGAGAGAGAGACAGATATAGGTAAGAACAGTGGATTACTCTCATATAATATTATGACGCTAGTGAGAATAGCAAGTGGACAAGCAGTATTTTGCACTCATTCTTTTTCTTTTTTATCTATTCAGAGTAAGTCATGCGGAAAAAGGATTTTGTGTACTCTGCAAACATTTGCATTTTTCTCTCGTCAGGATCACTGGATTATGTGAGGTTTGCTCTCGGTTTTCGCTTGGTTACACAGAACACTGAATCTGTGCGACGAGCTTACAGCACCAGACCTGAGACTGTGACTATCTGTGGCTCCTGCCCCACCGACTACTGAACCTACAGCACCAGAACCAGAACAATGATGGAACGAGAATAGTGTTCCACTGACTGTTTGGATCAGTAATACTTCAGTAGCATCATGATAATACACATTCAGTACATCTGATATGGTGTGCCTTTGTTTTCAGTTACTTCTCATAATGAAATTCATATTCAATAAAAGAGCTCGACAGTGAGCGGAAATCATTAAAAAAAATTGTTTTTCTATCTACACTCGAAAATTAAAATGAAGAATGCAAGAACGAAACTCCATTGAATAGATATACCCGAAAATCTTCAGAGTTAATAGTTACACTGAATTTGAGGAATGATGTGAATAAGCTGAGGCGTGTGACGTGTTGGTTAGGTGAACAGATATTTGAGAGGAGATCTAGACGTTCAGTTAAGTGAAGAGTATACAGCATGGAGGAAAATGGTTAAAAGTTAGTTAGAGGGAGGTGGGATATGGGTCATAAATTGACGAATGAGAGTGAATGAGTGAAGGTCAGAAGTTCGTACGGGTCATAAACTGAGTGAAAGATAAAGGGAATGGGTTTTGTACAGGTTAGAAATTGCTTGATACCAGAGTTCACCGGAGTATAAGACATAAAACAGGATTTATGGAAAAAAGTTGTAAAATTTTGATGTGTCTCAGATGATTTGCATTTTTTTGTTTTTGATACGAGGTCCTTATCCGCTGTACCTGCACTGAAGACACATGGGGCGTTCTGTCCACATCTGAGAGCGATGAGCAAAATGTCTTAACTCTGTATACAGATTATGACCGGGGAAGCTCAGTGTTACGACTACTGTCACATATCATGAGCTGGGTCAGTGAATACAGTGATCACTTATACAGATCTATATAGCTCATGAGCTGGGATATGGAGTGATTTGGATATTTTGGTAACATATCTTGAACCTCAGTGGATAGTATGTCAGCGATACTGTTACGGGCTCTGGCCTTGGAGGACACGGGCACGTAAAATATATACAGAAACTGAAGAGTAAAATATTAGTTGGAAATCGTAGAAAATTTCATGAGTGACAATAAAACATTTTGGACATGGTATCTAAAACCGAGAAAAAACGAACTGATTTGTGAATAAGAGTTGTGTTTAACACTCCACGTGCCCAGGCAGCTCTTTTCAGGGTCAATAAATTTTGTTTACATTTATTATTTTGTTATTTTTATATGATGCTACTGTATGAGCATCCATACACATTATCTGTTCTTTCTCCGACATAATATTTCATTAGTATTTCATCATTCAGTTGTAATGTTGCTTTTTTTAACTTTTTGTGATATGGTGTCACCTTATATATGTTAGTATCTTCCTAGTTATCCAAGGTACTGTGCATCAAAGTTAGTTAACAACGCCCACAATACAGCCCAACAGTGTGCTGGATCCACATACAATACAAAGCCATGTCGACACAGCAATATTAACAACCAATTATGGTAGTTGTCAACTACAAGTGAAGACGACACCGTAAAAAAGTTACCTGTAGGCAGTGAATCTGATATTGATTTGTATTCTTATGTTTCGTCAAAGTTGACCTTTGAAGAGGTGTGATCTACTTATAGTAGATCATTAAATTCATCAACAATATCTATCTTGTTAGTGTGTGTGTGTGTGTGTGTGTGTGTGTGTGAGTGTGTGTGTGTGTGCGAGTGTATGTGTGTGTGTGTGTGTGTTTGTCTGTGTGTGTTTATGGGTTATCTTACCTAACACGTGCGTTGCTGAGTTCTGTACTTTTCTAAGGTTTTATCATATATCACTTGCAAATGGTATGCATATTTCAACGAAGACTAAATTCTCCTTTTTCACCGTTCCATTGAAATAACGTCAGCGATGAATACAATAATAACAGTCAGCTTTCCTACTTCTCCCAAGAGAACTATGGTGATCCAGAAATCATCTTGCATCATTACGAGATGTGAAAGACTGTAACGATGTCCTCTGAACAGGGAATCTCTGCCTCATTTCCATATTTTCCAAAGAAGGACATATTCAGCCTCATCAGCCTTCGTCAGCTACACGAATCGCCTCTGACGTATACTCAGCGGAGCCTCGACTTCTGGTCTTGGCGTACCAATTTGGTCAGCAAGAGGCTCACAGAGAGGTTATTGGCTTCTGAGCCAGGCAGCAACTTGTTGAAAATTGAGGCACAAAATCAAGACCTTCGTCTGCAAAGGGAACATGTTGTTTACATCTGTGACTGACAGTGTGCTGGCTTTTGGCTATGATATCTACCGGAGCTGACACTGTTCCTGGTATGTGGTCGAGCTGTCTGCCGGGGCTGACACAGATGGTAGGGTTTTGCTACATCTGCCGGGGCCGACATTAATGTCGTCGTGTGGCTATGCACAGCGATCAGGAGCCACCATCCCACAGAGGAACCTGTCAGACAGGTGTGCTTGACCAAAGCAATACGAGCGTTAGTGCACTGAATATGATCCAAGGTCACACACGGGTCGTCATGATAACAGTGAGGTCCTACCTTGCTCAGTGATGTGGATGGTTAAACGTGTAATGCGCTCAGATATTTCGGACTAGCATCCCAGTAGGAAGTGAGGCTATAATGGAGTACTGTCATAACGTATTTCATTCCATGACTCATTTGGAGTTCAGCAAGCAGAATTCACCTACTTGATTTGTGGGGCTAACTCTCCTGCCTTACCAAAGACATGTAGATTGTAAAACCGTACATTCATGGTATATGAAACTCCCATTATCATTTGAACATGTTCTCCATCATATGAAACTCCCATTATCATTTGAACAATATGTTCTCCATCATCCCAAGATCTCTTGAATTATTCTACTAATTTTTTTTCTTTTACTTCTTTTTGCCATGTATATGTTTCCTTGAAAATTGGCCATCATAACAACTCCCCTCGTGACTGGAATCTTTGACGGAGAAAAAAGAGATAAAGAAGTCTAACCGGCTTAACCACCTTTAGGGAGGAAATATACAGCTAGATCATTTCTATGTGATATCTGCACTATAAAACATAAAGAAATTATTTGTATCAATATCTTTGTGAACGTCAACCATACAACATGAAAGAGAGATAGAAGGAGTGAGAGATTAACTCTTTACTACGTCTGAGAGAAATTAGAAATCAAAGGAAAAAATCGTATGACATCATGACACATGGTTCAATGATTTTTGATATTTCAATATTCAGTAAGTTTTCTTGAGGGGAACTAAAAGTTTGTCCTGATGGACACCAGAGCCAAAATGGAGCAGCAGACATCCTCCCACATTCAGTCTCTGCTATTAGTGTGATGAACACGAGACAATATCCCAGCGTGTCGAGGGCCTCTGTCCTCGTTAAGTGATCGATAAGATGAAAGCGGAGTGACGAGCTGGACGTCTGGTCTGGCCTTACAGCTTAGCGTTACGTTGGGGGTAAAGTGAAATGCGGGCGACGATACGTATTGACTTTGATTAATGACTCCAGTGAGTCAGCATTTGGATGACATTATCAATTTGAAGCATTCACAGTATGATACGGGAGTAATTGCAAAGCATAGCAAGCGACTGAGATGACTCCTTTACAAGATATGAACCTACGTGTTTACTGCTAGAAGTGATCATGTGCATATGTCTAAGTGTTGTCGCCACACGTACTCCAGCCCTGAACACGGTTGTCGCACTGGCTAGCGACCAGAGGCAAGAGGATTATCAAGCTCATTTGGCGGCACGAAGGACACAGCATTAGAAAACATATACATAACTGGCACACGTCCCGAAAACCATTTGTACCTACACCAAGGGGCTTCGAACCACAGTCATTAGAGTAAGAGACGAGAATGTGCCCGGTATCTTAGTGATGACCTTTACGATTACCACTCCTGTGGAGGTGGTTCGAGTCGTGGTGGCGGTCCAATGGAAGTATGTCATGCTGGGAAATGGTGGATTTGTTTAGAGGAGGCGCAGACAATGACAATCCAATGATTATATCAGTCGTAGCTACAAAATTCACCCTAGTTTATTTTGGCTGAGGCACTCAGTCTCATGTTGGGAGTGAGAAATTTAAATGATCATGTTCATTGTGAAAACGTTTCACCCCAGTAACTTAAATGTACCACTCAAAACTTAACCCTCAGCTCTGGTAACGTCATATATGATAAACCTTTCTCAAACTAAAGCGCCCACATCAGGCTCGGGTCAGCATATATACATACATAACCCAGCGTAACATATTCACTAATCGACTTATCCTAAAGGAGAGGATGAACCACCCATACGACCCGTACACAGCGACGCTAACCACCGTAATACAGGAACTTGGGTCATGTTCTCAGACTTCAAAGGATAACTTAATGAAATATATGGCGTCTCTGTCACTTCTATTAGATATTGTTCACTGTGATTCAACTTTCTGTGAGATGTATCTAAACAAAGTAAAGATGTGAGGGGAAGTCGAATAGTTATTCAAATCACACCCGTATGCTCAAGAGCACAATGGATGATTTATGATGTGCAAAAGCCTTATATCATCAAGTTTTTAAATATAAGAAAAAATCATATGATGAAAAAGAAGAAATTTTTCAAAGTTCGTCCTCAAGGCAAAGAATCCTGGACTCTTCTTTGTATTCAACCTACTGAAGCAGAATGCAATTTGATATTGATGATTGCAGAGTCTTGCACTTGCATTATAAGAACAGATTAGAGACTCATGCGTATTGCAAAATATTCGGTCAACACCTTGAGGCTGGCAGCCCTTCACACCCCTTCAAATTTACAAAATCTCTTCAAAAGAGAATCGTACCTTCAAGGATCTATACAATGCGTTTGAAAAATAGAAAGACGCTTTGATAATGATGCCACTGGACCCATTTATGGAAGAGAATGTGGAAACAATAAAATGAAGAATGATCGTGACAGTCCAGCTGCTGATTCCTGTTAAATACGTTGATATGAATGAGTTGCGTTTGCACAAGTCATTCCCATTAGAACCCCTACTGATAATAAAACTTTTCAAACTCACTAAAAATCTATCGAAAATAAGCACGGAGCCTTAAAATCTGGCCTGCTTTTCAAATATCTTTGGAATAAATATATTCATCGTTTTCCTACCAAAAATAAACTTTGACAGGAAGAAAGAGACAGCGAGAAAAATAAAAGAAAAAAAAACATCTAAAAATCACTGGCCTTAAGAATGGTTCAAATTTATATGTTGACCTGGCTACCCGTCTGTAACAGAGGAACCATCAATAATTCTTCTAAGGGTAGAGACATAATCATAACTCACACTATTCGCTGATTACTTCGGCAAACACCAGGGAACACACGACCTGGGAATGAGACCTCGGAGTCCTTTTACTTACCAGGGTAAAATTTCGGTTTATAGTCATATCGGGACTAACTTGAGACTGTCATGGATTTTGTTTCGCGATAATAGATGATGGCGTGTGATTTAGAACGTTAGTTTTATTCTAAGATAATTAGTAGATCGGTACTGGTGAGGACTATGAAGGTCAGGGAATATTGGAGTCAACTTAATGCAAAAGTTAGTAAACCATTTTAGGAAATCAGGTCCTTGATTCTCTCTCTCTCTCTCTCTCTCTCTCTCTCTCTCTCTCTCTCTCTCTCTCTCTCTCTCTGTATATATATAGCTCCCTCCCTCGTCTGCTTTCCTGGAATCATGCCACACTTTTTAGTTATATTAACTGTGATAAGAATTTTTATTGACTAGAGATTAGAAGAGGATCCGGTCACTCATAGAACCATGATATTCTGGGAAATTTAAGTTCAAAGAGCAATATATTCTGAAATTCTCGTACCCGAAAGAATTATGAACGTGAAACATTACCTTTAAACTCATACATGAGAACCTAGTGTGCAGGGAGCACCAAAGCCTGGCATCCCAAGTTTAGAGAAGCATCGTGCTCAGTGTAGTTTATATACCTTAAGGACAAAAGTTGGGCAGATGCATACTGAAGTAGTTATACATTTCACATCTTACGATGAAGGGAGCATTACGTTGAAATTATGATCAAGTGAGCACTGCGTTGAATGTTTTATGATCAGGGAGGCATCGCGTTGATAACGTTAAGATCGAGAGTGTTTTGCGTTGAAGATGTTATGATCAGGGGAGCATTGAGCTGAAAATGTTATCTTCAAGGGAGTATTCAACTGAAGATGTTATAATGAAGGGAGCATTGCATTCAGAAAGCACACTCTTGAGAACAATACATCAAAGAGAAAAAGTCCAGGGAGTAATCGGAGCAGGAAGCATAACCCAGGGAGTTCAACACAGGAATGAAAAGGCCCAAGCTATTTCCAGACCAGGATAGCACGACATTGTTAAGGAGTCCAGCACTCGAGAGCCTTTGATCCAGGAAGTATACAAAGAAATTTAAAGTACATGCAGCAGACCACTGGGTCCTTACGTTTAAAAGAAGTCATTGACGAAGGAAGTATGGTAGTAAATAAATCTAAATATCAAGAATATAGAAAGAGTCAAGCATTTAAGGAGTCTTTGATCCAGGAATCACTGTTTCAGAGTTTAATTCAGTCGCTTGTTAGCTTTCTGGAACATCTTATTAATGAAGGCCAAAATAGTCGACGCTGCTTTCAGAAATACTCACTCACTGCTGGCCAAAAATTAAAGGAGAAATATATATATAGTAAGGATGCATCAGTTCCAAGAAATCATAGAACCTGGATCGTTACACGGAATATCTAACAACTCTCGGTTCACGAGATTTGGCCATCTGCATTCTTGGACAACAAACGTGTTCCAGTTTGAACCAAATATATTTGCAAAAACGCAGGATTATATCATACGGTTTGGCATTACGTCTGCATTGCCGGAGCCATGATGGTAGAGGAATGAAAGAAAATACGAAGGGAAAGGACAGAGAGACAGTAAATCCTATATCACTGTAATAACAGAAGTCTGGATAGATTCTGCATGAGGGGTCTTGAGATGTGCTGAAATGGTGTTTGTAGTGTTGCAGTGATGGGAGATGTCCAGAGGATATGTAAAATCACATGTTTGTATGTACTTGTGTGAAGTGTCTAAAGAGGAGAGAGAGACACCTTTCATCATCAAATAAGATTTTCCCAGAAATCCGTATCATACCAGTAGACCCACGAATTTTCCGAGCCAAAGAATTGTGGAGTAAAAGTTTCAAGTTTATGTGGGAAAAGTTTACGTATTATTGCGCCATTTGAATTACATGAAGCTGGCCCAGTCGGCTGAGAAGGAGGAGTTTCTTAGAAGAATAAAAGATGGCAACACAGAAAAATAAAATCATATTAGAGATTTAATCTGTGAGAAGTTTTCTTCAGTGTAATAGATTACTAAATGTTATTCAGAATTAATATAATAACATAAGTAAAATGATTCTCAAGTTCATGCGATGAGCAAGTGCACCGAATAATGCTAAATGAATCCCAATAAGAACCTAAAAGCTACACAGACTGATCAAACATAGACAGCACAAATATACGTCCATCGTTAGGTCATATTTGTTATGATAAGAGTGACGAGAAAAAGTAAATATCATAAAGATAGACAATTTTGAAGAATAGATTGAAAGTAATTATCTTATCGTAGATGAGAATGACAGCTCATTAGTGAGTAACAATGATGACACTTAAAGCTGACACAGAATGGATGTTCTTTTTATGTAAATTTCACAAGATCACAAACTTGTATACCGTAACACCATAAGCGATCCGCTGACGAGACAGGACAGCCATAAAGTACTTTTCTGATAAGCAAACAATTTTTGTTCATGAAAATCATAACAGAAATAGATGGGTTGTTATGGATACGTAAACGTACAGAGGATTGCTTTGTAACTTGTCAGTAGATCACTTTCGAACGAAAAAGTCTTTGATTTGGAATCTGCGGACCGAGTAACAGATGGAATAATGGATTTCTGAATACAAGGCCTTCAGGCTCTGGCCCTCAGGTGACTCTGGGTCAGAAGATTTCTCTCTTCAGTTACCTCTGGACACCAGAAACTGTGTGCGGGGAAGTGTGAACAAGGGAACTATGTCTCCAGGGAAATTAAAATCCTGGATTCATAAGAGCTCTATTTTGAATTTTCATTTCTTTTTTTAACAAAGAAATCTGAATCCAGGGAATTCCGGTGCTCTATTATTAGAGGGTTTCAGGCCCAGAGCCAGAAAGCTCTACACCCATTATCTTGTCTAGACTCGAGGGAACTAAGGAATGAAGGAAGTCTGAGGCAAAGAATGAGTGGATCAATAAAAAATAAAGGAATCTAAAAGTCGAGGAACACAGGATACTCCAGATACGGGGAGTCCTGGATCCACGCAGCTCGAGGTTCCAGTAGTTTTGAATCCTGGGAGTTCAGACCTCAGGACGCTGGGACGGAGGGATCTCCCAGTCTAAGATGTAGGCCCAGAAACTATTGTATAAGTTTTACTTTTGAGTCCATATGGCCGAAGGAGTTTTTCTGTTTTCTGAGTCGAGATCAGAATGCCCTGTTATACGCTTATATAACTTACTAAATTCTGATATGAGTTCCTCACAATGCCATAGCCTTCTGCAGTAGTGAAGGATTTTGTTATATCATTTTCATTTTGAATTGTCCAAGGTCAATAACTAGGCAAGATATTTCTGTACAATTTTTTCATTAACTTTGTAATCCCATTATAGCTTATTCCACAAGAGTTACAGATCTTTTGTTATGATATGTCATTGATTATTAATAGCTTTACACATTCTACTCTTCTTCATTCAGTCTAAATAACCTTCCATTTACTAAAACCCTTCACTAAACACTGTATTTTGTTAATTTCATCAGTAAGGTGTCCTCAGAATATCCCTCCTGTAGCGTCATCCACTTCCTTCCGTTGTTGACATACACATATATCGCCAGCGGGTTATGGCCCACTTCTGACCCATCCCTTCGGTATCACTGGCTCTCCAGGTCACCCCAAAAGCCTTACCACATATTACATTTCTTTATTTCTTCCTTCATCTTCTCACTTCCGACACTCTCGGAACTCGCTCGTAAAACACTTCCTCCCTCTCGCTAGGCACAAAGGCGTATATTTGCCGTAGTGTCAAAACGTAACAAATCCATGGAGGGTTTCCAGTATCTTCAAACTGCAATAGGAAGGTATCTTTCTTTCTTCCTTATACCTTCTTCCGAGTCAGTGATCATTATCTAAACACTTTAGATACATACGCTGAGCCTCAGTGTACATATCTCTCTCCTGACGTTATATATCTCTTCGAGATATTACGTGGATCCTTCCCTGGAATGAGATATTAATGATAAACTGATAAAACAATTTCCTTCTTGAGAAAAGATCGTACTACTTCCTGCACCTTGCTCTTCTCACTCTTACTCACGCTACCCCTACTTGCCTCTGCCTGATATATTTAATGATATGATTTACGCTGCAACAGGAGGTAATAGGGAATCACAGAAGTGTAAGACGTCTCATTATCATTACTCTTGCGCCAATCGAGCGGTGTACAATTGTTTGATATATTGTATATCTTGAACACACACACACGCACACACACACACACACACACACACACACACATACACATACACACACATGTCTATATATTTAGCTATCTATCTATCTATCTAT
>JAYMFT010233968.1:0-11150 GCA_038088735.1 Panulirus argus
AAATAAACATATATATATATATATATATATATATATATATATATATATATATATATATATATATAAACACAAAGAGGGATCGTTGCAAAACGTTTTTACCAGAAACACACATCTGGCGGCAAAGAGACCATGCAACAACCGGCAACACTCCCGTAATGCTATCAAGTTATGAAACTATTTATTTCGAATTTGTAAAGTGTGAAAGTCATAATTCCATCTCTTTATCTGAGACTTTTTGTCTCTCTTTACCATGTATATGACATAATGAGAATGTTTACTGTTGTCCTGAGTGTCCTAAAGTGTTGCTATGCGTCCTGGTGTTTAGCTACTTAGTTGCATTCTTCAACCGCAGTTACTTGTGTTGCAGCAACGTTCAGAGCAAGAGAGAGAGAGAGAGAGAGAGAGAGAGAGAGAGAGAGAGAGAGAGAGTGTGTGTGTTGAATCTCTAGGCCTATGACTGCCATTAATCTCTACAACACCGCGTGACCCGCTAAACGAAGCGATGAATTCATTTCTGGCCATATCCCTCACCACGGCTGCATATTTCACGACACCCCAAGCTGCAGGGGTTCATGTCTCTCTCTCTCTCTCTCTCTCTCTCTCTCTCTCTCTCTCTCTCTCTCTCCCTCTCCCTCCCTCTCTCCCCAACACTCACAGTCGCGGTGGGGAAGCGTGAGTCATGAGGTAGCGGCGGTTCGGTCGGTCACAGATGCAGCGTGGGAGGTTCATGTGTCTTGGCTGTACCGAGAAATATCCTCTCCTCTCTCACGCCGGGTCTTCACATCGCTTCTCTATTTGTGCTTTGCTTTCCTATACCACTTACCAGCACACATCTTAAAGTACGTACTGAGATAACATTAAGGGACTTGACTGAAGCAGTCAACCGACTTAAAGGAGAAAACTACGCGTCGGAGTTCCTCTTGATCACAATTTTCTTTAAACATGACAGTGAGTTACTAGCTCCTTTATGATCAGGAATTGCATATTATCAAAATGTATACTTATGCAAGCGGACGAAACCCATTTCCTAACAGTGGGTGTACAGTACCTCATCAGGACTCGAGCATCACCAGACGAGACCGTACTCTAAAAATGCTTGCCAAAGAGTTCGGGGCACTTCCACATTCTTGTCATACACGAAGGTGAGGGAGAAGATACGAATCGGCCAAAAGACAATAGCTGGTGAAAACAACTGGCACTTTACCAGGAGGCTAAATAGTACTTCACCGAGAAATTCATCACATGTGAAGCGTATTCAACACAGGAGGACTTGAGCTGGGTGAGCCAAGAGCGGAGGGCAAGGCGGTTAGGTACCCACAGTTTGGGTCTATCTTCTTTGGACGCTCGTCGGCAACCTTCGCCACACCTCTCACGCAGGTTGCGGTAGAAAATGACATCAGCTTTACCAAGATTTGTCTCCTCCTCGCCAGGTATAGATAGACTGGCAGAATTATCGACCAGGTATAGACAGACTGGCAGAATCAACGACCAGGTATAGACAGACTGGCAGAATTATCGACCAGGTTTAGACAGACTGGCAGAATTATCGACCAGGTATGGGCAGACTGGCAAAATTATCGACCAGGTATAGATAGACTGGCAGAATTATCGACCAGGTATAGGTAGAGTGGCAGAATTATCGGCTTGCAACTCCTCCGGGCTTCAGAGAATAATCCCAGTAGAGACAAGGATCGCGGGAAATTTTCTCAGTTATATGATTCTTGTGGGAATAAGTTTGCGAACCTCACCCTGCAGGAAGGCGCAGGCCAGACGCTGACTTAGTGGGTTCTTATACGGTCTCACCGATGACTAGCGTTGGCTCAGCACACTGTACAGAGAGCTAAACATTTCTAAAAGTGAGCTATGCTGAGATTTGTCATGCATCTCTGACAACAGCTGTAGTAATGATTGGTCCGAACGAAGCGAGCGTTGATGATGTCACTGTAATGGGACTTCTATCGAGGATGTTACGGGTGATCGGAGAACCCGATGAGGATGTTACTCTGGTGATAACGTGTTTGCGATGTTACTGCAATAGCCATACAGTAAACGATTTTTTTTTTCTAAGAAAAAGTTATATGATCCTTTCTTTTAGTAACGTATTTTTTTCCTTCCTCTTGAAATGTATTTCTCTTTTTTTTTTGAGCGATGCATCCTGGTCCCGGTACATGATTTCTAATATACAATTAATTTTCTTTTTTCAGAATTCTGGGCTTCCCCTGCAGCACACTCACAGCAAATATAAGATGATTTTTTTCCCCTTCCGAGGAATACAACCACCACAAGAGTTGTAAAGTGCGCAGGTGTACTCAGCCGCAACTTTGGTCGCTGGCGAGTGCCGACCATTTGCCAGTATGTTGGTTACTGTGGCCAGTGCATCATAATGCTGGGAAGAGTATCCATGCGTCACAATGTTGGTAAGTTTCAACCATGGATCAAAATGTTGGAAAGGAGATGACCATAAAGTAGAGTATTGTCATATCCATCTCCATGTTCAAATGTATATACATATGTATCAAATAAGCATGTGTAGATATGTATATAAATATTGACAAATGTAAATATGACTAAAATGTTAGGAAATGTGGGTTGCATGTTCAAAATGTTGACAATATTACAGACTCTATGTTATCTCAAGACCCTCATTGCTCACAGTGCAACCACCAGAAGGAAGACACAGAGCGCTTGCTACTCAATTGCCCTGCACTCTCTGCACATAGACACACACCCGTCACAGCACATGGACAGTTGTCTCGACCGGTGGACGTGGCCAGCTTTCTAAGTGCTGCAGGAACCTCATAGGGACAGAAGGGACTCCTGGTGCAGGAAGTAAGTATGCAATGTTGACAGTTGTAACCACATGTGGATATGCTGAATGCCGTAACGCGTTTAGGACACTGCCATTTCTAGTTACGTGTCAAGACATTGGCAAATGTGCAGCCGTGTCTCAATACGTTGGAAAGTGAGGCCGAACGTCAAATGGTGACAAATGTACCCATTTGTTCAGTGTTGACACCAGCAGTCATGTGTTAAAACCTTGTTATCTGATTCGCCATATGTAACTGTAGTGTTCCTCGGCATTTTTTCAGCTCGATAGCCTAATGTATGTGGTAGACGCAGGTACGGGGCCGTCGACACGAGGCATCACAATAACTACGTGTCATTTTCTTTTCCGTGTTCTTCAAAAAAAAAAAAAAAAGACACGTTACCAAAAGCCACGATGAGTTACGGGACCAAAAGAAAAAAAAAAGAGACTTTCCTGATAATTGAGTTCAGAGATCAAAAAGTGGAAATTGGAGCGATAAAACTGGGTTGTGGGGTGAATGCCGAAGCGCAATATCACCCTAGCTTTTTACTCTGTATTTTGGCCTCCATGTGGGTGAACTGGGCGTCCATTACATCTGCATGAATCTGTATTTTGGGTGTTGCACTTGCTGGCATATTATATGTGATGGTAAAAGAGAGAAATGCAAGTTTTACACTCTCTTCATGGAAGCTGCCTGAAGCAAGGAAGACTTTTCATCATCCCTTCTCAATGTACGTAGTACCTCCAGACTTCACAGTCACTTGTACGTCAGACAATCACCACTTCTGTTTCACAATGTCGGTGACATTCCAA
This sequence comes from Panulirus argus, assembly GCA_038088735.1. Classification (NCBI taxonomy): domain Eukaryota; kingdom Metazoa; phylum Arthropoda; class Malacostraca; order Decapoda; family Palinuridae; genus Panulirus; species Panulirus argus. The sequence goes on from JAYMFT010233968.1 coordinate 3,620, forward strand.
TTGGATTTATTGAGGGACAGAATACATCAAACCGTATTATTTTTGTCAGCCTTTCTCAGAATGAGGCAGAGTGACAGAGGGCAGCACCATAATTCTGTAAACTTTTTTTTTCTCTAAGTTAACTGAGATGGCACGGGCACCTGAGGCGCTATTCAAGGCCATTCCATTCACGCTATATATATATATATATATATATATATATATATATATATACCCAAGCCTGAGCCAAGTAACCATTTTATCGACCAACCCCTAGGGTTGGATGAACAACTGGGTTGCCTGTGGACTGATTGCTGCAACCAGGATTCGAACCTATGCGCTGGACCCTGGGCGGCCCGTGAATGCGTCACGGTCAGAAACGCTAACCGATACACCACGGAGCGCAATGTTTACAAAATACATGACTCTAACAGCCAATTATATATGTAAAGAGAAGAGAAACCTGAGATATGAATATTTTGCCTCTTTTCTCCCGAGTCACTTAATTCACACACGGACTTGAGCATATCACAATTGCCGTCATGTAGGCCTCATGTTACAGTTACCAGGAATAGGACACAGATCCGTGTTCTAAAACCGGGACCCTTAACCCAGTGGATACCACGTATTTAACCCAGTGGGTACGAGATCTTTAACCTAGTGGTTACGAGGTCTTTAACTCAGTGGGTGTTCAGGTAGCAATGACATGGTAGTCTTCCTTTCGTGGTGTTGGATGTAACTCTTTTTTTTTTACATAAGTCTCATGAGGCTTGAAAAGACATCTAACTAGAGTTGCTTCTAGAACACACACACACACACACACTCACACACACACACACACACACACGTAAAACATTATACCACACTTGAGATAGGGGTCAGTCCAAGTGCCAAGTCTGACATCAGTCAACACAAACAAGCGGTAGCAGGCGTCTTACCCCTGGCCTGGCTTGGTCGGTGTACTGGTCACATAACACCAGCTTGAGTTACCTTGTTCACCAAAGTGGAGCCTCGACCATCCTCTCTATGTCCGCAAGGCAGACAGTGACGCAGATCGCCCCGTCCTCAGTGACCACTGTCCCTCCTCCCTCGACTCGCTGGTGTAGTATCCCCTCGCCTAAGAATCGTATTCACGTTAGTAAGACGTTCACTTCTTCGAAACAGCCCTGCCCTTCATTAGCCACGTTCCTCCTGTGTTATCACAGCACGGGAAAAATATGGCAACTACACAGACTGACGAGTTTGGATGTGGACTTCTCAGTCTGTGATAACCACTGATGACTGACTCGACATCGCGGTAGCCCATGGGGAGCTGTGCTGTGTTCCCGTGTTCGTCCACGATGCTGTATGCTGACACTGTGGACGCCCATGGTGATGTATGCTGCGCTGCGGCTATCCACTATGCTGTACTCTGGACGTTCGTATTGATGTGATTTATTAAGGAAGATTGTCCACGATACCTGGCTATAACATTGGGACCTTCCCATGATGCTGTGCTCTGATCCTATGACCGCCCATTATGCTGTTAAAAGTAGTTCCTTTCTCGGTGCTGTGATCTATTACTACGATCACCCATGCTGCTGCACTCATCCAATATGGCCACCCGTTAAGCTGTGTTCTGCCACTGTGGTCGCGCAAGACTGTTTCCTGACTCATATGTACCATGATGCTATGCTGTTCAATGAAGGCCATACACGATGCTGTGCTCTACTAAGATGTCTCCCATAATGCTGTGGTCTACCATAACATCCATCCATGATGCTGAGCTCTATCATGATGGCCTCCATTATGCTGGGCTGTATCAAAATTGGCTCCCAACATTGCTGTGTTCTACTACAACGACCATACGTGATGTTCTCGAATGCTGTGGTCCTGCATGATGCTATACAACCTGCAGTAGTAGTGCATGATGCAGCATACGCTGTTCAGTGGTGGAGTGGAGCCATCAGACCTGCGGAGGACTATACTGCAGGAGACTGTTGTTTGATCCGAGTTACCTTGGTCGAGGGTGTTGAGTGAAGGCGCCCTGATGATGCCACTCTCAGCATTGGCTGATTCTAGCTAGCGTGTTGTGGACCGAGACCGGGGCAATTAGAAACACCAGTTGGCCTATCAGAAAGAAGATCTGAGCGCTATCTAACCTACCTACTCCCCCCCACAAGTGCCATTCAGCGTTTTAACTGATTTTTTTGACATTCAGAAAACGGACTCTCCAAAACACCCTATCAGAATGTCAGCAGAGCCTTCTTCGAGCACCAACCAATCGAAATATAACAGTCCGCCTCACCGACCAATCACAACGAAGACTGAGGTCCTGAAGCCCTTAACCGTGTTAGGTATCTAACAACGGCGGAATTTAGGCCTCGACTGCTTGTTCGTGGGCCGCACTACCTGATTATACGAGTCTCATAACTTCGCCTATTTGCTCCGCCTCCTGTGAATAGTGCCAGTTTTTATGTGAAGATTCATTAAATCGTGATTAATGGAAGAAGATTCTTGTCGCGAACTTTTTCGCTGTTTTACGGGAAGGAATCTTGAGGTGAATAACCATGTTCCCGCGTTATCTGACAAATGCAGATAAACACCCTGTCACTTTCCAGTCTCATTCACATTCGCTATTCGGCGAACCATTTACGTGGATTTTACTGTTCTCAGATACGGGTGTGTGTGGGGGGGGTGTTGTGGTCTCCGGGTGCCAATTCTGGAGTACCTAGGTGTTGGCGGAGTAGCGTAGCGGTGATGGCTGGACTTCCTGGGGGCGGGGCGGGGCAGGGGGTGGGTGGGGGGAAGCGATAAGCCTTGGGGGAGCGGGTCGAACCGGCAGGGGAAGAGATAAGACCCAGTGTGAAGTGTCGCTAACCATACTGATTAAGGACGTAAACAGGCGACATTACTCTAGCTTATGTGTCATGTTCAGTGGCCGAGGCGCTGCGTCGCCAGGGCTGGACCCGGCGATCTGAATGACCCAAACGTGTTTTGCCTGAAGATTGTTACAGCCTCGATGAGGAACCCCATCAGTCAGTGGCTCATTCCTAACACGTTTAATGAGACGCATAATTATGCTGGCCGTAAGTACCACCGTTGTGTCGAGGAACCGTCCTTACGGGAGATTGCTTCCGTCCTCCACATGTCGCCTGTTATCACCGTTGGCAACGGGTAACGAACAGCCGTTCTAAGGGCCTTCTGAAAACCTAGCTCAAAATGAGATAAAATTTGTTTCTAAAAACAAGTCATTATTTTCAAGTGATACGCTTCATACATACGTTTACACAGACTGGTTTAGTACGTCACCTGTACCAATGCCAGTCTGGCGAGACTTGAAAAGGACACGGACCTTTTGCCATCTACGAGAAAAAGAAAAAAAATGACAACGCTGTTACTTCTCTAGCGAGTCCGTTGCATAAGGGATGACCGGCTAATACATCAGGTCCCACAAGAAAGACTTGTTATCAGTGGAAAGAAATGTACGCAGCAAAAAACTAGATGCCAGTAGGGCAGTAATGTGTGGCAAGGGTGAGTGTGGGATCCAATGCTGGCCGTTCGGTACACACACACACACACACACTAAACACAACACAGTTCGTTTGGACCGGGACATAGAAGTGACTCGGGGAAACTTAAGAGGCAATTTTTGTTTCTGTGCCATAACTCAAGCTGGACTGCTATATCTTTGTTGCTGCCACTGCCGTTGTTGGCACTTCAGGTTTCGACCGTCATCCTTTGCTTCGCTGTTCCTCTTCGTAATGATTCTAAATCGGCCGTTTTCTACTCGTGCTGTCTTTTCTGCTTCTCTGCACCTGTTGCTGGTGGTGTTTCTGTTACTCGTGATAGTTGCTGATACTCAGAGCACATCATAATCTGTTGCTACAACTTGCGCTGACTCTACTGCGAAGTTGCTGTTACTGTTGCTGCCGTTACGTTGTTTGTGTTACTGCTGCTGCTGATACTGCTTAAGTTACTGTTGCGGTTGTTACCACTGCGTTTGCTACTGTTGTAGCTGCTACTGAGTTTTTTTTTCTGTTGTTGTTGCTTTAAGTAGGTGGTCAGTCTTGTTCCTGCTGTGAATGCTGCACATCAGCTGTAGTTGTGGTGCTACAGCTATTGTTCCCTTTATTTGGACGATTCTGCTACTTCTGTTACATCTCTGTTGTTTCAAGTACCTCAGAAGAAGCTAAGTTGCTTTTGGCAACTGTTGCCATCACTAAGTTGCCGTCGGTGTTGCTTCTGTTGCTAAGTTGTACGGCAAATGATGTTACTTGTAAGTTATTACCGATGTTACTGTGTGGGAGATTTGCTACTGGCTTTTGTGCCATTGTTACGCTGTTACTGTCACTGCTGTTGGTGCTTCCGTTATGCTGTTTCCGTTTCTGTTGCCGTCTAATAACAACACTATTCCTGGTTTCTTTGTTACTCTGTTAGTGGCACTTCTGTTGTCACGTAGATGTTACTGTTACTTATGCTTGGCTTATACTGTGACTGGGTTAGCCACTTTTACCTCAGCTAAAGTGTGACCAGTGATGCCATTACTTTAAGTTGTTAATGGTGCAACTGTTAGCGGTGAAGTAATTACTATCCCGCTACTTTAGCTAAGTTGAGCACTGCTACTGTGGCTAAGTTGAGCGCTGCTTTTGTTGTTATATTCTCTTTAAGCACTGCAGTTGCTGTTTAGTTTCAAATGATATTTGTGTTGCTGCGTAATTTGTTACTGGTTCCGCTGTGTTGCTGCTGTTAATGGCACTGCTGCTGTCACTAAATTATCACTGGTACTTTAGCTGTCACTTATTTATTACTGAAATTGTAGCTGTTACTAATATGTTACTGGTATTACAGACGTTACTAATTCTGTTGCTGGTGTTATAGCTGTTACCAGTTTTATTGATGGTAACGCCGCTACCACTCAGCTGTTACTGATACTGCTATCGCTACTGTGACTACGGTCACGTTGATGTACTTACTGTATGTGGTTTTTGGCGGTGTTGCCGTTACGGTGCTGTTCTAGAAATCCTGCAACACCAGAGGTGCTGTTATTGCTGCTGCTGCTGCATCTTTTGCCGTCACTGTACAGTGATTTTGCCATCACTGTTGGTCCTGTTGCTTTCAACTCTTGATGCACATCCTCTCCTGCTCTGACGTTTAATACTTTATCAACACCGTCACTGCCACAGCAGCCCGCCTCCTCCACTGCTGCTGTGATTACCGCTTGAGCAGCACCTGCCGTTGCGACCATCGATGCTTATCATATTTTTTTTGCGATCAATACTGCTTTGGCCACTAACCGAGTCACCACTGCCACCACCTCTACAACAATTGCGGCAACAACTATTACGATTCCTACAATTGCCGGGAAGTACTGTGTCCATTACAGTTTAAGCTTTTCTGACTGTTAGTACTATAACCACTACTGCTATAACTACTATTACTATTACTGCTACTACTACTCTCACAACTATTACTACTACTACTACTACTTCTACTACTACACCTATTGCTTGAAATTCTTCTAAGACTACCAGTACTACTACTATTACTACTGCTACTACTAGTACTACTACTGTCAATACTGTTATTGTCGTTATCATTACTGCTACTATTCTGTCCACCATTATTGATGATACTTTTGCTATTACCACTTCTGTTACTGTTAAAACTTTCATTACTACAGTTACTGCTACTACCACCACTGCTGCTGCTACAGTTATCCTTTTCGCCAGAGCTGGTCATCCTGCCTCCGCTGCAGGGAGCCCATCATGATGGGTCTCACACGCTGGGGAATTGCATATGGTAATTGACAATTTTCCGAATTAGCAATAAGCTGGAGAAATGACCGATATTAACCCTTTTATTCGTTGATATTATCACGAGGATCTGAGCGTTCGTTAGCTGAGCAGAGAGGAACTCGCTGATGACACATCAAAACACTGTTCTTCGAACACCTATAGGAAAATGAAGTGTACGTATTTGCGTCTCTCCTGCCGACTTTTGGACTGTGAGGTCTGCCTTACGGTACTTGGCTTATGGAACCTGGATTTAGTATCTTACATTATTATTGATTTCATTTTGATTCATATTTGTAATGGCCGTTTGTAGGGAACTGTCTGTCTCTCTAACAGAATTGATACAAATCGTTGCTTGTGATTCACTTCCATGTTTGAGAAGGTTACTGCACCAACTCCGATTTACAAACGTTTCATTTAGATCAATGATCGAACGTCTTATCCACATCTATGGTCAAACGTTCTATGTAGGCTATGGTCGAACATTAACTTTACTGAAAAAGTAGCACGCAACACGGCAGAATTTCGATTCTTCCTGAAATTCGAATCATCGAACTCTGGGTATGAGGCAGATTCAGACACTGAAGCGGCCGCTGCAGCAGTTCAAGTTGCTGCTGCCCTTGCTGGCGTCTTGGTAATTTCAGGCGTTCGTACTGAACGTTATCTGCGAGGGTAATTAAGACGTATCATCCCGGTCTTGTAAGATGATGTTCTTTATGACCGGAACGAATCAAAAACGTGCCAGAGAATTTCTTTCGAAACGTTTTTCAGTAGATGCTCGCTGCTCGTCCTTCAAGCAGTTACGAAACACTGATGCTGTACCAGTAATTAGATGGAAAATCTAGGCGTTACGAGGCATGATGTGTTCATAGCTTCATACGGACATAAATAACAAAGCCTCGAATATCTGGCCTTCAGCACATCATCTGAACACCGAGAGCTGCCGCGATGAAATCATGACTTCACACCTCACGTAATCCTCTCACTCCAGAGCCTGGGGAGGACTTTAGAAGGTGGGATGAGGTCTTGCTCCAACCTTGATGCGAGGCTTTACTTCGTCCTTGAGGTGGGGGCTAGCATCAACCTTGAGGTGAGGGCTTGAGTTAGCCCCTCGAGGCATGGGCTTACTCGAAGAAGTAGGGACCGTAGAAGATTCTCCTGGGTCTCCGTGGCTCTCGGGTTATTACTGTTGTCGAGGCCGGAGATGGCATGAGGCGGCGGAGACGCGGAGAAGCGGTCTTCAGTTGCCCTGCCCAGCGCCTCCGCAGCAATATGTTTTGACATGGGCAGATGACTTGATAAATCCCGGACATTGTTCGTGCCCGCTGGCTCCTGCTACTGGATTACCACGGCGGCCACAGTAATGCGGGCATCATGCTCGCCCTTAATGACGCACTTCTCGGAACCCGCTCTTCGTCCGCTAAGACTTCCATTGTCAGCCCATGTCCACGGTAGCCCGCCCCAGCGCCTGGCGCCTCCTACCTCCTCCCTCTCGGATCAATTTCTCATAATGTGGCGTTGCTGAGACGAGATTACTCACCGTCTTTATATCTCTTACGTCCATATACGGTCCGGCCAGCGGCAGCAGTCTGTCCCGTCGTCTTTTTGTTTACATTACGCCAGCCTCTTGGAGTGGTCGTCCTCCAGACAAAATCATAAATGTCATTTTTCTCTGCGCTTCAGTGGTAAAGTTTGCTTGTTCGGACGCCTGTCTGTGTGTCGTTCTTTATGAGGCTTATGCTCATCTAAATGCTGGTATAACATCGTTTCCCCTCATA
>JAYMFT010233979.1:0-11150 GCA_038088735.1 Panulirus argus
GGCATTAAAGTAACGTAGATATTTGAGCCCGAGTGATGTGTTACTTTTCTTGTATTGTGAATTTATTTCTTGTAAACTAAGTAATTCTAATCCTGTTGTTTAATTTCATTCCTTGAGTCTAGTGTGACGTTATCCGTGTGCGTAACAAGAAATTGGCGACCTTTATACCAGGAATTTCTTGCCTTTTTACGGAGTCTCTTCCCCTCGTTAAGTAATCATGTCGTTAACCAGTGACGCTGACGTGGAACGTATCTGTCGACCTGAACCATCTCCAAGTGAGATTAAATCCTTATCAGCTTATGAGTTAAGGTTTGTTGGGAATAATTTAGGACTGGAGTATGACCGGAAAGTTCATAGAGTTGGAGACCTTGGTACTAGACGAATGAGTCGGTGCGCAGCTAGTAAGGACCGTGCCTGATGTTGAAAATAGTGTTGATGACATCGTACCACCACCGTGGTCAGCAGAAGTTGTGGTCCCTCCCCAACGCCAGAGTGATCTTAAATGTCAATCCCGAAACCTTGCAGCTTCAACTAGAAATTGCTAGACTTAACGCACAAATTGAACAAGCTAGGATTGATGCGCAGGCGCGAATGGAAGAAGCGAAGACTAACAAGGTGGGCTTCAGGCACAGACTGAACAGACTAGGCTTAACGCACTGGCACAGAAGGAGCAGATAGAACACTAACTGGAACAAGAGAGACTACGATAGGCCTCGTCAAGATCACTACCCGAGTTTGATGTTACGAGACACGCAAGTTTTGTACCAAAGTTTTGTGAAGATGATGTAACAAAATTTTTCCATACGATTGAGAATTTGGCTAATCAGCTTTCATGGGCTAAGACGTCTTGGTCGATTTTATTACAACCTGTTCTCAGTGGTAAAGCTGACCGTATACGCCGCGTTAGGTAGTGACCAGCGCACTGATAATGAAGTGGTGAAGGAGGTTGTGCTAAAAGCTTATAAGTTAACGCCAGTCGCTTATAGAGACAAGTTTACGACTAATCGTATCAAACCTTGCCAGAATTATGTAGAAAGTTTTCGTGAACTGAGCGATTTATTCATACAGTGGATGCGTGCTGAACGAGCTTGTGAGTTGGATGAAGTGCAAAAATTAATGATACTCGAGCAATGTAGGAACAGTGTGCCTCTTGAAGTGCTGAATTATTTAAATGACAAAGAGGTGAAGTCTGTTGATAAGGCCGGGGTACTTGCTGATCAGTACTCGATAAACCGCAGGCTTGGTATCGGTAGAAGGTCAAAAGGCTTTGTTTTCAAGGGAAGAGCCGATCATGGTGCAACCCCGCCTGCATCTGCCCACTTGCCGGAGGCTCCTAAGAACCGAAGTCACAACCACGAGAAGGTTAGAGCGTGTAATTATTGTGGCAAGGTTGGACATCAGGTGAGGGAGTACAGGAGCAGGCTGAAGGAATCCAGAGACTCTACAGAGTAGGCCAGTGAGTCTCTTCTCAACTTTTGGGTCACCTAGGTGTGTTAGTAAAGCTAGTCCTGCTCTCAGTAACATAAGGAAGTGCGAAAGTGGCAATCAATCTGTAGTAGAGCATCCGTTTAGGGGAACTTCAAGGCGTTCCTGTCTAAAGGTTATGTCAGTAGCTGTGGAGTAAGATAAGAAGTGACCATACTGCGTGATTCTGGGGCGTTGCAGTCCCTGATGCGGAAGGGTTTGGTACCTATGGAAGAATCGGAAGAGCGAGTCTTGGACGGGCTGTGGAATCTCAGGGCAGCTCCACTCGCTGATTCGTGTGTGGAAACATCTCTTCACGGGCCCTCCTCTCGTGGGAATTGTGGATAGACTGCCTGTTTCAGGAGTGGACTTTGTGTTTGGCAATGACCTTGCGGGGAAGAAAGTGAATCTATTGCCAGTGTTGCCTGTGAGTCTAAAGGAGTTCACGGAGACAAAGCAACGTGAGGAAGAAGTACCAGAAATAGTCCCGAAATACGCAGAGACCAGGTCCCTGGCAGCTAGAAAGGCAGGCAGTGTGCTCAAGGACGCAGCCGTGGAGACGAAGAGAGCGAGGACATCCTTCGAGGACGAGACTAGTGGAGGCGGGACGTGTGACCCCTTTCTTGCTGATCTGAACCCCGTTAAGACGGAGGAATCTACGACACTCCCTGAGAATGGAATTTGCGAAGTCGGGTCGTGAGATACCTTCTTTCCTGATCTGGACTCCATTAAGATGGAGGACCCGACGACACTCCCTGAGCATGGACCTAGTGGAGTCGGGCTGTGGGATATCCATGCTGATCTGGAGTCTGTAAAGACGGGAACACCCACTGAAGATGAGGCCAGTGAGGTGGCGCTGATTTAGAATCCGAACAAGAGTCAGTTTGTGAAACATGATTTGTCTCGAACCGATTAAAGAGAGACCCAGGATCGAATGAAGGGCTGGTATGGCAAACGGTCTCGACTGAGGAGCCTTGAGAATGGCGAGGAGATGCCGCCGCGGTTACCCCAGCCGGGGCTTGCAAATTAGTTGTATTATGTTTCTCCCCCTTTCAAACAGAGTGTGTGGGCCTACACGACCCACCTTCCAGCGGGAGCTGTGTGTGACGAGAAGGACGATCTAGCTACAGGTTCCCTGGAGGCATGGGAATCTGGCGACAGCGTGGACGTGAAGGAAGCGAAGCTTTCACACCTGACGGAGAAGCGACGAGTGGAGATGTCTGCCCTACTGTAAACACACCGGAGGTCTGCCGAAGCCCACCTGGACGGGCCTCACTGATGAAACCTGTTGCAGACATGGGAGATGCCCGGCATGCTGAAGAGGTTCCTTACCGGGTAAGTCCACAACGGGCCACCATTCTTCGAAAGGAACTACGCTACATGCTGGAGCACGATTTGATCGAATTATGTCAGCCAGCGTGGAGTTCGCCCGTGATTCTGGTACCCAAACCTGACGGGACGTACCGGTTCTGCATCAACTACCGCCGAGTCAACCAGGTAACGAGTACTGCCAGTTCCACCCCTCCACTAACAGTAAAGGTCCAAGCCTTAACCCCTACATGTGCTCTCCGACCTAGAAGGGAACTCTAGAGTTTCCTAGGCATGGTAGAATACTACAGGATGTTTATTGTTAATTTTGCCACAATCGCAGCCCCTTTCATAGATTTATTGAAGAAAGATGTAATTCTTATATGGAATGAGCAGTGTGAGACAGCCTTTCATCAGTTAAGAGCCACATAATATAATGATTATATCTTACAGGCCCCAAACAGGTTAGCTGTAAATGTCGGTAATGCAGGAGTTGATGTTGTCTTCTTGCAGGAGGACGAAGAGAAGGTTGATCACCCTGTGAGCTACTTTGGTAAGAAGGGTTAAACAGGCCCAGAAGAATCACTCAGTCACTGTCAAGGAACTGTTGTCTTTGATACTTGCATCATAGCACCTTCATGTATATTTGTGCCCTTCAGGCGATCCTTGCGCATCACAGCACTTTCATGCATATTTGTGCCCCTCAGGCGATCCTTGCATCACAGCACTTTCATGTGTATTTGTGCCCTTCAGTCGATCGTATCTGAAAGTCAGAGTTGACTAAGTGGGCCTTGTTCCTTCAAGAGTAATTCGATTCCTTTTGTTGTTTGCACATCTCGTGCGCCTGCAGACTGTTTATCCCGCTCCTAAAGTAAGAAAATTCCCCTTGAGGAATTTTCTTTTTTAAGGGTGGAGGTGTTACGAATGAGACGAACCTGTGTTCGCATCATTCGTATAATATTATTTTTGTGTCCATATTTTCTCTCCCAACCAGGGATCGCACACAAATGTGGTCTGTGGTGAGTCTCTCAGTAACCATGAAAGCCAGTTGGACCGTGGTTACCAGCAGGGGGTCCAGTTGGCCTCGCGGCGGGTCATATCAAGTCAAACGACTCCTCGCAGTTGTGACTCCCAGAATTACCGGTAGCCATCAATCCCTTCTCAGCTGTGGACAGGAGCTGTGGTTTCTACTTCCGTTCCCAGGATTTCACGGTCAAGATGAGGGGCGTGTCACAGTCAGAATGAGGGGCATGTCCCGACTACATTTAGCCAACCGGAACTGACACTGTGTGGTCACTCCCTCCAATCACAACTGGGGTGATGGGCGTGACAAAGTACAGTTCCTTGGGGGACTGATCTTTTTACTGCGGAGTCACTGGAGGTGGCATGGTTTGCAATTAAGTATTGTGATTTGTTAAATAAAAAGCTGTACACCCACCTGCCAATTCTTCCGGCAATCCCCTCTTTTTATTTCTGTGTGCAATGACACTATGTTCACATCCGTCAAATGCTTTTGCAAAGTCTGTGTAAATCACTTCACACTTTTTTTTTTTTTTAATCTCCCAGAGCTTTAACAATCCTATCATAGTGGTCAAACAACTGAGAGCCAAGCTCTTCCCGATCTGAAAAAATGTTGTCCTGAGCTATGCAGATTATTCGCATAGGACTCTTTCAAAGAGTCTAATGATGTGCGGTTAATGAACGCAATCGCTCGACAGTTTTTTTGAACTGCTTTGCTTACACCTTTATGGAATGGGGCGATGTGGATCATATTCAAACTCTCGAATAATGCCCTCCCCCCCCCCCCTTTTTCTTTTTAAAGGAAGAAAGATCCACGAGTCCGGGCCTGGGGCTGACTGCTGGGGCATGCTCTCAATGGCCCTCTCGAAATCTTGTGTTGAGAAGGTGGTATCTGCTGTGTGTACACTTGTGGGGTCATTGTTTAAGAAGAAGTCTGTTGGGTCACATATCTTCAATGTGGTTTTTGGGTCACTGAATACCGACTCATATTGCCTTTTTTAGAATCTCACTCATAACTGAGGAGTCATCTGTAAAAAATACAATCTTCTAGTTTAAATGTGCCAAGGTAGTTTGTGGTCCTGGACGTGCGTTTGACATGTGGAAAAAAAAAATATTTTGGGTTACTTCTTATTTCGTTAATGATTTTTTCTTCTTCCTTTTCCTGTATCTTACATGACAATTTTAGTTTATGCTTATGTCCGATAATTCGCTTGACAGGCTTTCTTTCTTTTGCTGGGTGAGCAGTGGCACCTTCAGAAGGTCTGCAATTCTTTTTCGCCTCCTGAAGAAGTGCTCGTCTTCCTCGTTCCAACCGAGACCTTTTTGTGCTTTCTTCTACCTAGTATCTGTCTGGTGCAAGTCTGGAGTACCAAAGTGGTCACGTTATCTACACATTTCCCCTCTGTTTTGGCACTCAGCAGGGTTTCTCATTGTGTTGCACACATCTCATTGATCAAATCCTCCCAGTTTATCCGTTTACTATTAACACTGAAATTACTGTGTGTTCTGACTTAGTGGTTTAGCATCCAAGTCCGTTTTTACTTCGATCAGGTTGTGATCAGAGTGTATGGTGCTCGAGATGGTAATATCACTTACCAGGTCCACATTATATGTGAAGAGTACGTCCAGAGTGTTATTTCCTGTGGCTGGTTTTGTTATTTGTTGGCTAAGGGGGAGCTTTTCACACAGCCCTAATAACTCTCTCTTTTGCAGCTGTTCGTCCGAGCTGCTTCCATTATCAGCTACTATATGATTTTCCTGCCTGTCTTCACTTAATGTGCGGCAGGCTGAAGTCTCCTAATACAAATATGTTCGGGGCTGGGTTTCCGAGGAAGTCAAGACATGAACCCTTGTTTCTTATGCGCTCCGTATATTCTTAAAGCTTTGAGGATTACAGCAACGACCAGGTTTTGGGGTTTCTAACCTTGACAATGAATGTTTCTACATTACCTGAGGAATTCATGAGTTCAGTTGTGACAGATGTATCTGGCTATACAGTCGAACTCCGCATGCTCCTCCTCTAGTCTCGTCGCATCTGTGAGGGTTGTAGTGTGGGATCCACGCCCTCACTATTCACATGGTCTTTAGTGTGTGTTTCAGCCAAGGCCACAAATACGGCCCTTAACTCGTCTAGCGAGAGCCACTTAAGAAAGAATGGGATTTTATTTGTTCCATGTGATCTACCTCCCTGTACGGTGGCATATACGAAGGACTTTACATGGCTTACCTCTGAAGGTGACTTATTCCAACGAGAAGGGAATGTCGTTGAGTATCATTGTATATGCTGGCCAGGAGATTTTGGGGTAGAGGGGGAGGGAGGTTGGGGTAGAAGGGGGGCGCTCGTCTGCCAAGTTTGCGCGATACGAGCAGCCGATAACGGCTTATCAGTTGTTGTTTTTATTTCAGAGGAGTGGTCGCTTATCATCAGGCAGTCCAACCATGAGTCTCTAACCAAACCACCTAATCCCCACCACCACCCGTCTACCTAAACAGTGTCACGTTACAGGGAAACTCTCAATACTTCACGCCAACTGTCCTCGAGTGGCCTTAGATCACAAAACACCACTTCATGAGAAAAGATTTCAAAATCTCATATACACAGAACACTGACTACTGAGGTTACAGGTGTTACCCATACGGCTCTCCTATCCCCCCCCCCACACACACACATCATAACAACGGTCCCGTGTAAAAGAATCCCAGGCAAGGAAAACTGAAGATCGGTGTTGATATAAGACCGCAGAGCATTATGAGTCAGCAGGGGGAGTAGGGAAGGGGAAGGGGACGCCTCCTGCCCACCACCCAGTGACTCATAACCTTGGCGTGTGTGTGTTGCACCTCTTAAGCCTCCAATGTTGCTCCTCAAACACTTGCCTACCCATACCAACCACCCACCCCGCCCAGAACACCCATATCCATGAGACAAATCAATACTGACACTCGACAAAAAAATGATTTCCCTCAAAAGTGTATAAACAGACAAGAGTACCTCTGAAATTTCCAAGGAGTTGCCTTCCTTTGAGGGAGGGAAGGCCAGGAGCCACAAAACACGAGAACAATATCCATCGCTTCCTGTAGGGGAGTGTCCAAGGTGGTGGTGGCGGTCGGGTGACCTTGGCCTTTTTGATAAGAATGCCGCGATCGCTCACCCTCCGCCTCGAAAAATTACTGTCACCGGCACCATATCTCCTGAGCAACGTCTACAGCATGCCTTCCCGCTGCAGCAGAGGTTCGCGACGCAGCTGATGAGGTTAAAACCCCACGTGTTATTGTGCCAGTAACCCTGCGGGCGGGTGCAGTGACCCTGGGACGTGTGCTGACTGAGCGGCAGCAGATGCCGCAGCTGCACAGCCGTGGGAACACCTGTTGCAGAACACGTGCCTGCATTACTCACCGCGTACAATGCCTCCGCTAAGAGCACACACACAACCCGATCGCTCCAGCACGAGACGTCCACGGGACCGTGCGAGATAAGGCTTATCAGGAGGGGGCACCCTGGGTTAACGTCTGTGTTAGGCTTTATCGTGAACACCTGGAGCGGTCCAGCACCACGGGACCCGTCCTGGACTGCTCCAGTGCTAGGCATTTGTCCTAGACATCTGGACCGGTCCCCGTGCATGGCAACCGTCCTAGTCACCTGGACCGGTCAAACACGTCGGTCCGTTCTGCTCCGGAGGCCGGTCCCCACCACCACACGCCACACAACAAAAACCACAAAACATTTGCTGCAGAACAGACTTCGCGTACGGGAGGTGTGTGTGAGTGTGTGTGTGTGTGTGCGGTGGGGAGTGGGGTGGGAGACTGCTGCTGGGTCCCGTGCGGAGCCCAGCATATAAGGGGACCCAACCTCACCAGCTGTACTGAGGCGGAAGGTCAGCAGCCAGACCGAGAGACCCCCCCCACCCCATGATGACGACGACCACGACGAGGACGTGAGGAAGGAAGGACCAAGCCCCAAGCCCCCGCCCCCCAGCCCCGCCACCTGATCCTCATGGCTGGGTTAAGGATTTCTCGTCTCCTCCCCCCTTCCCCCCGTCCCGTTACCTGCGGGTGACGACCCGTGTCGTCCAGCCTCAAGTTCCCGGAAGTTCACCCGAACGCCTCCCTCAGGAGCCTTCGTCCGTCCGTCCGTCCGTCCGTCTCCCCCGGCAGACACCTACTGACCAGCTGACCACGAGCACGACACCAGGTGTGCACTACAGGCACGTGCATCCATACATCCCCCCCCCCTCCATCTGACCCGGTGCTTCCCCTGGTATGGGTCAGAGGACGTCAGGCACCAACGCCAACACCCACACCTACGCCAACCATCATCCAACACTACCAACATACAAACACACCTGCTGCTACCTCCCAACACTACCAACACATACCACCTGCCACCACCTTGCAACAGTAGTACCAACACACGCGCGTTCCCACCTCCCATCACTACCAACACAAACACACACACACAAACACACACACACCTCCAGCTACCACGTTAAGGGCTGGGGATTTAAACTAACCACAACTCAGGTAGAGGCTGTAGGAGGCGGCTCGCCTCAGCTGCACAATTCACTCCGGCTCCAAACGGCACCAGCGTCAGGCTTTGTGCTGGGCCAGCCTCCTCACCTCCGTGTGGCAACCCAACCTATACTGTACCACGATGATGCCCACGCTACCAACACGCACGACCCGGGGAACAGTCTCGGGCCACAGATGCCAGAGCCGTCATCTCCTATCACACTCGAGCGTCTGTCTTCCACTGCTCACGCTGGGACGCTGCACGCGTCCTGCACGGGTCTATATCGTTCTGGTGAGGACGGGGAGGTTAATATACGCGTCTTTACCTTGGGAGAGAGGAGAGAGAGAGAGAGAGGGGGGGGGGCGCGGCCGACTACACCTCATGACGGAACTCGTGGGAATCACCAGGGGTTGATGGCCCAGGAGGACGGGCGCGTATCGCCAACCACCGGACACGCCACCTTCAACTGTGTGTGTGTGTGTGTGTGGGAGAGGGGGGGAGGAGCTCCTGCCGCAGTACCTGCAGGTGGGGGGCGTGCGGCCGGGCATGTAGAGGGTGTGAGAAAGATGAAGAGGAGTGTTGCGGAAGCACGAGGCCGACTTGACTGGCGTCTAAGAGATGTTGGTGATGCCTGCCTCGTGTTGCCACCAGCACCGCACACCTCACCTCCCCAGGCCGTGAACGTTCACACGAGTTATGCTCACGTCTGTCTTCCTGCACCGGCAAGGGAGTTCACGTGCCGAGGGGCCACGGTAAGTTAAGAGACACCCTTGCCCATAATAACGACCCGAGAAACGTCTGAACAGTCAAGCGAAGTATCATCCAATGTACCTAACAGTAAGATACGAAACGATGCCATTACAAGCGATTTTACACACACACTGTCTCTGAATGGTACGTGAGTCAGTGTGAGCACACCCGCAGGTGGTACCGTCCTGAACACAGCAGGTGGTGGTGGTGGTGGTGGGGGTGAGGAATGTCTCCCCAAGAGTGTGGTGGTGGTGGTGGTGGTGGTGGGCAGGGCGTCGCGCCTCAGCTTGGCCCCGGCCACTCCACTCAACAACAAATCAATCTCACCTCCCGTCACTCTCGCGTCCGCTACGACGACCGGTGCGTCTCGACACACGACGACCCCGGGTCGTTTTCTACGACAAACAACCGAGACGGGACCCCGCGGGGGTCACCCACCCCTCCCCGGGGTCACCCACCCCTCCCCCTCAGTCCTACCCAACGAGAAATAACGAGGCACACACACACGCCACACACGAGGCGCTGCCGTGCGAAAGCTGGGACGTGCGAGATGCAGAGGAGCCACTCTGTCTGTCATGGAGAGTGCCGACCAACACACGATCATATAATAACAACGTCATGTGACACAGCGTTTCAGGCAGCCGCGCCTTGCAGCCCTGGGCCGCAGCTCACCTCCTCCCGTACATGGTCAAACGCGGAGAGACACGACTCGCAGCAAGGCGTCGTCGCGTATTAACAACCTGACATTACTCGAGGTGAGGTTTATGACCGCTGGGGACGGACGGACCTTCGCAGCAACTACCTCCCGTATAGCGTCCGTCTGCAACACCCAACACTGCTCAAGGGCCCCTTTCACGTGGGGCGTACAGGCCCAGCCAGGAGAGGCGGCTACAGGTGCCCCACGACCAGAACTATCCACTGGCCCGACTCATGACCCAGAACACTGTGGCAATGACACTCCGACACGCAGTGCAAGCAAGGGAGGTAATGTGTCAGACCCCGTGTACGTGCGCACGTGCCGGTGTACATGCGCACGTGCCGGTTTATATGTGCACGTGCTAGTATAAGAAAAAAGAACAACTTCCTCTACCGTACCTGGGGATGATGACGGTGTGTGTACCGTGAACACACAACGTTATCCCAGGGAGGCAGGTGTACCTGGGGCTATCACACACGCCCACCCATACCATATGTAAATAAATGAATAAATAAATAAATAAATAAATAAATAAATATATATATATATATATATATATATATATATATATATATATATATATATTATTCTACCCCAGTTATGGAGTTGCAGCAGCTTGGGGAGCAGCACTCAATGCAAGAGCAGGGAGATAATGGACTCCTTTGGGGTGAGAAGGTCCTTCATGACAATGCACTGCCTTCCCTCCACTGGCCACGGCGCAGCTTCCCAAAAGCTAAAGTCAAAGGTCAGGCCTTCCTGCCTAACGGGTGTACTCTCGTGCTCAAGGGCCGTACCGTCGTGCTGAAGGACTGTAACGTAGTGCTCAAGGGTCGTACCGTGGCGCTCGAGGGCCGTACCAATGCTTTGGGCCGAAGGACTGTACCGTCGTGCTCAAGGGCCGTACCGTCGGGCTCATGGGGGTTAACACTGACTGGCGCAGCAAAGCACAATCTACCTTACTCCAGCAAGGCACTGGGACTGATTTGTACTGTGATGAGGTCACAGCTTGAACTCTGACCCTTCTTCTGGAGCAGAAACTTGACCAGGCCAGGAAGGGGTCAAGTTAAGATGCTCAGGGTCTGGCGTCCCGAAGTTTATGCCTCACTCTCCAACATGACCACTATCCCTCGGTACGTGTATATTTTACCTCGCAGACCACCGCCTGACGACCATATGCATTTTCTACTCATGTGTGTAGGACTACAGACAGGTGTGCCATCCTCAAACACTCTGACCGGAGAAGCAACAGAACAAATACGGTGAGGAGTCTGCAATATCGAATTCGTGTATACGCATAATTCTCAGAAGCCTTACGAAAAAAACAATAGTTTATATATATATATATATATATATATATATATATATATATATATATATATATATATATATATATATATGTATATA
>JAYMFT010233990.1:0-11150 GCA_038088735.1 Panulirus argus
CAGCTGTACTGGGGTCCGGGAGTGAGGCGTATCAACACCTGGTACCGCCACAGGTTCACCCGCCACTTAGACCTCTTTCCTGACAAGCTGTCTGACTTACAGGGCGCTGTGCTTAAGGTAGGATGACGATAACTAAAATATGACGTTAATTTGGCAGGTAATACTGAAGGTAATCTATATCTGTTGGCATTTTAAACGACGCTTGAGGCGTCATGTTGATCATTGTAATTGTATTACTCTTAGAATTAGCAACAGTAGCAGGATATCATCTGTTAAGAATGCAAACATGCTCCTTCGTGAACAGTTATTTTGCAATAATAAGTCATCAGGATTACCCCTGCACTGTAGCTATCTTCAGTACATCAGACGTTAATGTGACGCTTATCTATGCGGCGTTGAAAAGTGTGAGTGTTCTGGTGGAGAGGATAAGTCACGTAATAAGATACACGCTCTCATCCCCAGGTTTCAACGTTCAACTATGAGCCATGTAACTTCGTCCGTCGGGTAGAAAATGGGACGGGGGTGCACCGCTACGGTATGGATATAGAAATAATCACGGCCGTGGCTCGTGTTCTCAACATCACCCTGCAGTTTACGGGAACACCCAACGGTATCGTGAAGTCATAAACGTCCGTTATTACCTCAGTCACTTCACTTATCACCAAGTCTCATTCATGCACGGGCCTCACTGGTGTTGTGGTTAGCCTTACTGGCCATGAGTTAGCACTGGCAAGCTCGGGGTCGAATCCGCATGGGTTCGAATCCTTAGTGTGCCAGCTGGCCTACACCTAACCCAGGTGGTTATCCTCCTCTCGGGGCTGGTCAGTAAACGGGTACCTGTGTTAGGCTGGATATGTGTGTGTGTTTACATGCAAACAATAAAGATACGATACATATAAACAAGGTTAAGAGACAGTGCAACACGAGTGTAAAAAATCACTCCCATTAACACACAAACAGTAATCACAGGTGCATGATATCAAAGTGTTCTCGAAATAACTCATATCTATGTGTTCTCTTGGTGCATCTTTGCTGGACGGTACACGTTCATTTCACATACAGGTGATGTGACTTAACATCACTTCAGAAATTTTTACAAAGCAACAAGACCGACCCCATAGGCATTGGGTCCCCTTTGACAGTGGCCTACAAATCTACACAAAGAAATGATCTATTGTGTTTCATTTGACCAGTCAATCACACTGTCATATTTTTAAACATACAATGAAAGGCAGTATAATCAAGCATGATTTACTTAACGTAATATGTTTACTTCTTGCCATGATCTGACACCCAAATGTCCAAGGCTTCATCCCTATATATATATAAGTAAATTTCCAACTACAGTTTCTATACTTACTTCTGCCCGAAAGCCGGTGTTAGTGCTTTGTGCACTATAAAACACCTACCAATCACCTTTGCCTTTATGTATCGTATACTCCCCCCTTCTCATTTCCCCGTCTACATACAACTCTTCGACTGTGTGATTTTCTGTCACAAAGTATTACTCCCTTCACATCCACGAACTAAAATCCTCTTCAAGAGGGATTTCAATATTCATTGCAGGAATCAGGTAGGCTGCGGCCAGGTTGATCTCAGAGGAGCTGTGGCCCTTCCTACTTCCCTATCTAACGATCCAGAAAAAAATATTTAAGCACCCAGCACGACTTCCCGACCATCATGGCCACTCTTCCATTAAATTCGATTTTTTTTTTCCTCTCTGTACCCTCCCAGTATTACACCCGCTATACATCCTACCGGTATTCAAATACAACTGTTACTCTCGTAGGGTCTCCCGAGAACTTTTCATCTTCATCTTTTAAGCGGTTAGGTCCATTCTAAAGTTCCACCTCTGGAAACCAACTATGACACTTTGGAAGACTTCACTAGTTATCCCTTTTACTTGGACGGGCACTACTTAGCTGGCCGAGGTTGTCTGATGCTGGGATAGATTCCTACGTTCATCCTTAAGCCATATCTTTCTCTTCCTAATCATGGTTTGGTCGCTTCAGCTTAAATGCTATTTATATCAGGGACGGAGAATATCGGGTCATGAAGCCTGTCCTTTCCCCTGAATCCCATTCTTTTTTCCTCTCTCAGAATTATTGCAAACCTGCTCTTCCTTTAAAGTTAAGTACATCTTTATGAAAAGAGAGTGCACTGATTTCACTCCTCTTAGACATTGGAATATGCTCGAAATAAGATATACTCTTCTGGATAGGTTTTAGTATATTTTCCCTTGGTGTGAAAACATTAGTAATCCAAGACATCTTTCTGGACCAACTTGCTGAGAGAGACGGTTGATATGCGACAACAGCTGATGTTTTCCACTGCCCAAGGCGACCCATACTTCAGTGTTAGGGGTTACCGACTTTAAACTCTCGAAGTGTTCAATGTGAACCACGAGATTTTCATTATATCTCGTACGGATATGAACAGAGTTACGATCATGAAGGTCATGAACAAAATGCACAATTCTCTTACCTGCCTCTGCATTACTGCAAAGTTTAGCCATCTCATTTTCAGACCCAACATGTGCAACACTCCTGTTTCATACAAGAGTCAGCTTAAGGAACTCTAATGGATCCAACGACTCGTTACCGCGTTCCTCCGCCTACTCCATTAGCTCCCTGGCTTCACATATTTCTTTCATGCTGATTAGAAAGTACGGCGTTGATGCCACACTAAGCGAAGTCGACGGCAAGTCTTCAGTTCGAGTGCACAATTGAGGGAAGACTATAGTTGACCGAGTTGGCTTTGTTTGCATCATAGTTTGCAGGTGGAACCTTAGAGTCCTCGATAGAGTCAGTTTCCTCCCGGGACGGGAGCTTTTTAGAAGATGGCGAGACGCACTGTAGCCTTGTCACTTGCCGGCTTCATTACAGAGAAGTGAGCGGACTCGTGCTGAATGAAGAAACCGAAATTCCCTTGGCGCGTGTGCAGGGAAACTAAGGCCTAATCATGAAGAGATTATTGCTCTTTAAAGATAGAGAATCTCTTTTGGACTGCTGTTTCGTGTTGCTTAACCTGCTTTAAGAAGTTGAGCTTCTACTTTCTAGAATTGGAGCCTGTAGATCGAACGTTCTATTTTACAAAACAGAAGTCTTGTAATCTTCCTATTGTGACAGACTAAGCGTGCACATTCGTCGTGACTACCTCAAGAGAACGTCGTGTGCATATCCTTCTAAAAAGAGATATTAATTCCATTTTCTCTTCTTTAGTGGACTCCCAAGGTGTAGAACAGAGTCCAGAATGGTCTTGATGTTTTCTAGGGACATATTTGACATGAACTGTTCTCCTCACGGTTTGGACGAAGCTCTAGTTCTTCGGAGTCAAGAGAAATGTTCTGGAATTGCTCCACCACTCGCACAGGACTCGGGCCAGCGATAATCCAATTTGGAGGTGACGCTAGATCTTCTGGTAGCCCGGTGACGCAAGGGAATACAAGGGATTCAAACAGCAACAGATTATTGGGTCCCACCGAGGCTGTTTGTGAGAGAAACCTGTGAACTGTCAATGTGACTAAAGTAAGTCGTTAGACTTGAAGCGAAATATTTATCGTCTATTCTTAAACTTATCTACTGTACTGTCAAAAATCCTTTTGAAGAAAAGTTCTCCGCCTTATTGAAGGTAAAACGCTTGCTCACGAGTTTGTAACCAAGCCAATAAGTGAAATCAGACGAATCAAGTTATAAGCAGCTTGTTAGATCGAGATCATCAAAGCCTTTGTTACTTATGAATACTTGTATTAGATTACTTCTTAACCTTCTCATTTCTAGGCTAAACAGATTCAAGTTGTTTAGTCGGTTCTCATACGATTCGTTTCTCGGTCCGGGAATCTTCTTGGTAGCTCTGCGCTGTACTCTCTTTAGCACCATCGACCCATTCGTTACTTTATTCACGCTTATGTTCTGTGGCGATGGCTGAGAACCCTTCATCGTACCATTCATGGTCTATCGCCATCACACTCATCTAGAGCCGAGGCTGGCAGGCCTTCAAGATTGGCAGTGAAAATGGGTGGCCACTTGGTGTAATTGTGGTGATCCATGGTGAAAATAAGTCTGACTACATCCTCAGATCTTAAAATGCTTGAAATTACGCTCTCTCTGGCCTCACAAGAACTCTAGAAATCACAAAGTAGACAAAGACGCTTTAAATGGGAATTATTCTTTGCTCTTGCCGATACCTTTAATTTGACACATACATGAGACCTTCGTATGACCTTACTTGCATTTTTTTACGATAGATGGCCTTACAATGACCTCCTAAGGTGGCTCATTTTGTCGTCAGGTTTTGGGACCTCTTCGAATTCTTGTTCCTTTTCATGAGCATTAGAACGAATTCTCACTTTTGCTATGTATTCTCATCTCCATTAACGCCTTCAGCAGAAAAAAACATAGGACAACTGCAATTCACGTTTAGAAGGAAACTCCGAAAAATCCATCGAATACCTTAGCAACCACACATTTCTGGCAGCTGCACAACAAAGGAAAACTACTGCTCATAACTAAGCAGCAACTCCCATAAAGAATTAAAAAGCTCATCGCTACCTCACGCTTCAGTACATATACTCACAAATTCGCACATCCTTAGCAAACACCGTAATGATAAAACATAATCACACTGTGATATCTAATTACTCGACGAGCACTTACTAGCTGCTCTCTCACTAACAGAATTAATAAGTTCTTAAGCTTCATTCCAACAGACATACGCCATCTAAAAAGTAAGCTCCAATGTCATGTAAGGGATAGACTTCTTTTTCCTCTACGTTCTTAACGTCACCCATTTCTCCAGTATCACAAAAATCTGTTCAACATACTCCAAGAACCATGAACCCAAGATGGAGCTTCTACACCGAAGACTCTAAAAACTTACTCCTTAACTGTGCGCCAACACCTTACAAAGACACACGCACAACATCACCACAACATCGCTAGACCTGTCATCTCGCTCAGCGGACTTTGGAGGCTCCTTCAGGGCTACAAGAACCCTTTAGATGTGGACCTTGGGGCAGGAAGATAAGGTAAAGCAAGGAATTTATAGAATATTTGTTTAGGGTTATCATGGACTCTGTCCACACATGGTCAGTGTGGCAGCGGAATGATGCACTATCTTGTCATCTTAAAAGCTTCAGTTGGTTAATGAAATACATTTAATGATTTTCACTGTCTGCACCCCACGCTAACTTTATTTCACTTTTGCTTTTATATGAGCTCAAAGCCAGAGCTGAAATACAAATGTGCTACCTTGTGCAAGATAGGCTGTTTGTGGTTAGTCTGTACTGCTGAGATTTATGATATGAAGACTTCGTAAAAGTAGGCCCGGGTATTCCTATAATAAACCTTAGATCTATAAGTTAAGAGCTTAAAAAAATATTTACACATGAGAAAGTATTTACACCACATCTTACAGACTTTGATATTACATTATCTACTGTGATTTAGCACGGAGTGTCATGGGTAAAAAGTTACATTCATAAATATCTTACCATTTCAGGAGAGACGTGGGGTGAAAAGTTTGCAAACGGATCTTGGTATGGACTGTGTGGACAGCTGCAGAGGAACGAAGTTGACATAGGACTTGCTTGCTTCTACACATCCAGCCACTGGCTGGACGCTGTGGAGCTGACCGCTCCCTACGCAACTGAGGTAATGTAGATAAGGAAAGAAAACTGTTCTCTTACTGAATCACAGCGCATTGATAGGACTTCCTTCTCTCGTATGATTACTCGCTCTCTCTGGTGAGACGAAAAAAATCGAAACCATAAACCATAAATGATGCTGTGTGTTTTATCGTATATCTGAAATACAAGCAAATACAGCTGAATTCAAACAGCAATAGACCACTGGGTCCTATCGAGTCTGCTTGAGATTGTGGAAGAGAATAAAAGTTCATGGATTAATGTGGTACGAGTAGAAAGACATAATATTTTTCAAAAAAAAAAAATACCTTTAAAGTTATCGTATGGCTAAAGACATGCAAGTTTTCTCCGACGTGTATTTGAAACGAAACATCAAGTGTATATTTAAGCATTTCTATGATAATGCTTTCAGTTATAGTTATTGATAAAACTCCGAATTTGTTTTGTTAGGTTATGTGTAGAAAAGGCTACAAAATACAGTTTCTCAGAGTTCGGAAAACGGAGGCCCTGGCAACACTTATATCTTTCAGAACACTCACTTTTCTCCACTGAGGCAACGACCTGCAACTGTAGGCTTTCCGTGCACCTGTGACAAACATTCAACATGTGAGGCCTCAATATTAACATCCAGGAATGGGATCTTATTTTACACACTCCACTCCGTCGTGAAGCGAAGTCCTGAAACCTCCATCATTCTCAAACACTCACCCTCCCCTGTACTTTGTTATCTGGGGTCCACACATCACTTCCATATAACACCGGCAGGGCCACCATGAGCACTATCTCGTCAGAAATACCCCACTTTACCCCTAGAGAGAGTGACCTCTCTTACCACACATTCCTCATTGCGCCAAAGATCTTTTCCCCTTTACCCTTTCCTCACGGCTTACTCCAGTTCCCTTGGTTCCGTTCACTGCCATCTCCATTCAAGCTAACATTCCAAATGCCCTGTATCTCTCCTCTTCTTAACCTAATATATCAGGGAAGGATTTCCAAGCGCCAGTTCCCGGCCAACTTGGTCACCTTTTACGACACAGAGTTATACGTGGATGATATACCACTTCCCCTTGCCCTCAGGGATAAGGAAAGGATCTAATACGACCATATTAAAAGGACGAGCTTAGAAAAAATGAGTAAGAAATTAAGATCCTGAATAAGGGGAAGAGATGAGAAGGCAAGACAAGAAAACCGTGAGTGAGGTGGAAAGATTAATTCAAGGGAAATATATGGAAGAGGGAAGACACGTATGAAGGAAACTTATCAGAAAGTCTAGTTGGATAGTGTGATTCTGTATACTGGATACAAATGTATGTGACCATCTGCAGGTTGAAAATCTCTGTATTATACCCTCAAGATTATAGGCCTTTTTTTCCGCTTATTCTTCAATTTTTTTCCCAGTCTGCATGATTTTGTCATGTTGAAGATGTGAATAACTTGATGAGTATTAAATGCTTTGAGAATTCAGTTGGTATTTATAACAATATAAACTTTCCTCTTCTTTCAAAAGACAAAATTTATTCTTGCACCCACCACCACTGTATACATTCACCAATCAAAACTCATTACAGTTCATGTGCTTCATGATCCGTGTGGAGCCTCCGTTGCCCCACTGGCAGGCCCTTGCCTTCCCCTTCAACAAGTGGACCTGGCTGGCAGTGGTCGTTGGCCTCGCTGTTTCAGGACCAGTTCTTTACCTCCTGGCTCGGGGCAGCGACCGATGGTGAGCAACTGTAACTAACACGTTCAGCTGATGATTATAGCATATACATTCTTCATAAGTCGGTTACTTTTGTGGCATATATTTCAAAGTCTTGTATCGTTTCTGTTCTTCAACTCTAAAATGCTTCACCTTAAAGGTGAAACCACCAAGATGATTCCCGGACTGAAAAACATATCCTGCGAGATGAGATTAAATGACTTCAATCTATTTAGCTTTGAAAGGAGAGGGTTAAGAGGTAATGTGATACAGGTATTCAAAATGATCAAAGGCTTTAATAATCTTCATCGATCAAGATACCTAAGATTGGATTCGTCTGATTTTACTCGCAGCAATGGATACAAACTCGTGGGAGAAAGATTTACTTCAAAATAGGCGAAGTACTTTTTCTTCAACATGATTCTTAACATATGGAACGATTTGACATGTAGAGTGGTTGAAAGCAGTACTATAGATAATTTTGGGAAGAGGTTTGATAAATGTTTGGCTTCAAGTCCAAAATTTTCATTATTTGCTCCTCCTAAGTCAAAATTGCAATTTACAGTTAATTCTCTTTGAATTATCTATATGACTCCCAACTTTTACCACACTATTATGTGAGTTTCTATCAGAAACAGCCTCAGAAGGACTCAGTGGTCTGTTGCAGTTTGAATTCCTTTGTAATCCTTTGATTTCGTTAGTATTATCCATCACTCCTGCTGCATCAACTTTCATACCAAATCAACAAGACGTCTCCGTCCACTCTTCTTCATAATCATTGAAAGTTCAACTTTCCTTCGTTACACATGGTGTGTCTTCTCTTTGGACATTACCATCTCCCTCTTCGAAAGAATGCGACGTAGTGATATCGTAAAGAAGCGCAGTGAGTATTGTGGTCATAATGTTGGATGTTTGGTTGGTCGTTCAAATATGGTCTGTCATTTGCTGCAACTTTTGTCTTTTGTAGACCTTCCATAATTTCCTGATGTAGTGTAGTTAAAGCTACCGTCGGCATACTTGGGCTGAATATATATTTGTTACTCTACTCTAATTTTTTACATTTGATTGCGAAGAAAAATTCTCTTATACTTGATACTGAAATCAAGTAACGTTTATGCTCTTCATTTTTCGTAAGAAATATTTGATAAGAATTATTTGTGGACATTTGGGTTTGAGGATGGTAGTAAAAAGGTATCACAAGCATTTCACCTGCCTTTTTTTCCAACAGCGGTGGCGAGATAAAGATCCTGCAGGACCTGAGCTTCGCCTGGTACTACGCCTTCGGTCTCCACTTCTGTGAGTCTCACGCTTCCCTGCCACGCAGTACCAGCACCCAGGTCTTCGTCCAGTTCCTGTGGCTGTACACCATAATACTGACCACTAGCTACTCCGCCAGCCTGAAGGCATTCTTGTTAGTGAAGAAACAACCGGCTATGATTAACACATTCAAGGAGCTGTATGAATCGAACCTCGAAGTGTCGGGGCCTGGAGAGCTTCTTAAAGATGAATTAGCCAAGTCAAGTGACCCTTACGCACAGGTTAGGGAGCAAAACAGATCTTGAACCACATAACAGACAGAAGAAAGAGGATGAGAATGTCTCACATTACACGTACCTAAATCCTGGCATATGTTGAGCTTCTCTGAAACAGGAAAGGCGTATTACATCTACCTAAGATCTGTCCATTGTATCTTCACCTCACATACTTTCAGAAACGCATACATTCCTAGTATCTGAGAAACCAACATATTTTTCTTACCATTTGCCTTATATATGAATAATTGTGAAACTAGATGATCCTTGTGCATGATTACAGTAATCAAATGTCTTTCATTCTGCACACATAAGCAGCGGGACGTCTATAGGCCAGTTACCGTCAGACACAGTGCACTGTAGCAACGTTTTACCGATCTGTCCCTATCAACATGGAGGTATACGGACATGGAATATTGCCGCAAGCGGCAGAGGTTCGAATCCTTTTACTTCTGAGGGAGATCCATTTAAATCATTCACCTTTGCGTGTCCACGATTATAACAAGGGTTTGAGTGTATGCATGTACTATGTAAGTGTGCGTTTAAAACGCTGTTTCATAATCGTCTCCTTTCCTTTCGATGAGGAGAGATCGGTTAAAAGTGACTTCTGGTAAATGTGTTTCTGACGTTGGCTGGCCCATTGAGGCCTCATTGCCAGAGTGTTCGGGACAAGAGACATTTGTTTAATTGTGATCGAAAAGCCGGTTCTCTCTCAAATACAGCGGTGGCTTAGTGGGTAAGCGCCTCAACCGTCGCCTCCAGTGTCGGAAGTTCGATTCCTTTCTCTTTGCAGGGTAGTCCACTTGAACCATTTACTTCTGCGTGCCTAGGGTTCGAACACGGGTTCAAGCGTATGTGTCAGCAGTTGTGTGCTTCCATTAGCGTGCTTATTGGTTTGAATGATGAAAGGAAACTCAGTAAATCATTTTTTCGTGATGACTGATTTTGTGTGTAGTTATTACCTAATCTACTTTCTTCACAGGGCCTGGCAACACACTTCAAATATTACGATTCCATAGAAGACGTCTACCCGCTGCTTCTTCAGGGGAAGTCTGTCTACCTGGGAAATAGCATGACTGTGGATTATCTTAGGGACAGGTTCACCACGCGAGGTGTCTCTCGTTTCAGGGTCATGAAGGTCAGTTATACATAGCGTATGATCTAGTTATTGCTGACCTTCCTTTGATTGTAAAGAAAGTTAAAACGTTCATAAACATAACCAAACCAACCAACCAGCAGTGGCAACCCAACTAGGAATTACTTAACTTCATTATAGCAAGACAATTTAATTACATTATTTCATTTATAGCAAGACTGAATGTATTTACGTTAAATTATTTTATTCCTTAATATGCCCGAAAAAAAAGAGATAATGTCATCAATTTACTATAAAACAGCTTTCATTCTCAGATGAAGAGTTTCAAGAATGATCAGTTTAGAGATATCGTAGAACTTACAAAAGATATACTGTTCTCTTCAATGGCAAAACTTACAAGCAAAGCTAGGTTGTGTCTGTGGGAGAACCATGTAAACGTTATTGTAGCAGGTATCTTAATGCGTTGTCATGAATACTTAATTTCAGACTTTAATTACATTACAAATGTGTTGATGAGGTACATTGCTCTGATTGTACAAGTGTAAGCACCAAATTCATTTGCTATAACAGTTATAAAATTTTTGATAATGACTGACATGGCACGGGCAATAATTTACCCTGATTAATGCCATTTCCAGTGAAAGAAAAAATGTAGAAAAAGAAAGAAGAAATTAATCATAGCCCCATAAGAGTTCATAGACCTGACTCATCAAGAAAGAAATGTTATGTCAATAGGGAAAGACAAAACAAGGGAGGGAATTCCACAGCTTAGCTGCTCGAGGGAAGGAGGACGAACCATAACAGCCAATCTTCGAGTGGTCGGTCTCCACACAGAAACTATGGGAAGCAGCAGCCAAACGCGTGCCAAGGGTGCAAACTTGGGGCTACGGGACATACAGACAGTACGTGAGAACAAAACAGTTAAAAAATAAAGAGATTCCTCGAAATCAAACACCTTCATTAACAACCCTTATGAAATATTTTATATCTTTTTACATCACAAGTATCACCAATACTTTTGTTTCATTCCTCCGATCTGAAATCTATATTGCTTGAATGAGCATTCGAGATCTCTAAAAACCATCATAATTTTGCTAAAGATCTTTTCGCTAAAGAGAGAGAGAGAGAGAGAGAGAGAGAGAGAGAGAGAGAGAGAGAGAGAGAGAGAGAGAGAGAGAGAGA